>JAUZND010032270.1:0-22675 GCA_034780555.1 Coelogynopora nodosa
GCCTCCCAAAACTCCTAGTCCGCAGCTTCATTAATATGAATACTGTAATTACTAGGGATCCACCGGAAGACTACCGTGCCATCTACCCGCATCAAAGAAGATCTCAATTAACCCATATCTGGGTTACATCAAGACTTCCCTCTGTTCAAAGCAGCCAAGGCGGACTTACTATCGGAGCATATCAAATAACGACCACCCCGACCTTCAGTCCCGAGTCATATCACAACAAATCCCAAGGCGCCCACCTCCGTCTCAAAAGACAAATTCAACTCCGCACCCCTCAACCGCCGTGTTGCCACACTAGTCAAATTTTCATCTGGCCCACTCATAACGAACGCAGCTTCTCCCGCGCGGCACACTACTTTCAGGCGATCCATCCGTATAAACGATGAAGTCAAACTGTCCAAAGAAAAAAGTGTCCAACGCGTCTTCCAAACAGACAGCTTCAGAATTACTACAACCGCTGGCCCCCTTTGTTCTCTTACTGCCACAGTGCAGTACTGACAGGGGAAAACTCATAGCGTCGTTATGCTGCTAGCCCAATACTGTCGCAGGTTTCATTAGCCATCTTGCGAAAGCTACTCGTGGCCACGAAGCGGTGGATAACCCCGTGGTCTGAGATTATCCTGCGAGGGTTCGAGCTCGCGAGCCTCAAAGACGTTTCCAGTTATGTGGCCGTTTCATGACGGACGACGGTATGGACCGAAGTGAAACCATATGGCATCGACTGGAGCCGTAGAGTACAAAACGGTTATGAGTCTCAGGTACTTATTCTGAGTACCATCCGGACTCTCAGTTGCCCTTTGATTGATCCAGTGCACAGCTCAACTCCGCTAAATAGTATGGACTACATACACTCCTCCCCTTCAGACCTATGAAGAAGAGCCTCCATAATCAGGATTTTCTTCACTTCACGGTTAGTTGTCATGATCGGATAGATTTGTGGGGTAAGGGGTGATGAGTCATGATAGAGTTGTTTACCGTCCCATTCTATATATACATATAGCTTTTTGTTTCTAAATTACTTTTGATAGTATAGACATATAAAATGGGTAATCGTATAATAACATGTTATTTTTATGTTATGGCTTTTTTGTTGTATTTAGCTACGTAAAACAATATTCTTCAAAATTTCTATTATAACTACCGAATTCTACTTTTTAGAATTTAATTTTGATTTCACTATGAATCATGGTTATAGAACATTTTTCTTTTTTGTGCAATGACTGAATTGAAAAGTTATTTATAACATACCTATATATTATAATAATGTGAACTCTTTAATTGGTCATCAAAAAATTAATATGAAAGCAAGTACAATATTTTCACGGGAAACTAGCTTCAATTATAATAAATAAAAAATATATACCTGAGTTAGTTTTCCATTAGTTACGGTTTCTCGTATCACTTAAGCTAAATATTTTGTTAACCTAACGTTTCAATTTCTTAACATTCTACTTGTGTCCCATGCTGATGATAATAGTCCCACAATCACAAGACACCTAGTAATGATTTTAAAAATAAGTTGTTAACAAATGTTTAGATCTGTGCAACTATTATTAGAAAATAGAATTATTATTAATAAAATATTTGTTTGTTTCTGTAAAAATAAGTTTAACAAATATTTCAAATTTATTACATAATTTTACAATCATATAATTAACCATTAAATTTATAAAATTTCAATGTCATTACTTTATATCATAAATGCATCCTAGGTAAGTAAGATTTAAGTAGAACTTATTTTTGCATTCGAGAAAGTACGAACGTATATTAAAATAAATACTGTTTAATTATATACATGCGTCTGATAGTGTTTACTTCAGATATATTATTTATGGTTCGAGTGCAAACCAAAAATATTACTTTGTGATTGATATTTTAATTTTGATTGCATTGTGATTTTGTCAATGATTTAAAAAAAAGTCTTAGTACAATCTAAATAGCAAAAATTTTGAACATTGTTGAACCGTACATAGAAAGGGAGAAAATACTGTAATCGAAAACAATTATCATGCTATCTATGTATTAACATTTAATTTACCATCTATATTATTTTGAAACAATTAATCGTTCTTGTTTAACCTTTTTAAATTAACTCTTGGAAATTACTGATTTCCATTTATAAAAATATTTGTAAAACATTGTTATGTTATTGAACATAATTTACATATATGCAGGGTGGGCCAAAAGTAACCAAACCCAAATTATTCACGAATAATGGTTGTCTATGAACCGGTACGTAGTCTATGCCTGCATATCCATGATTTATATTCTGAATTATAAAGAAATGGACATCGTTTACAATATTTGTATTTATTATGATAGTACATTGGAACAAATTAGAACAATCAATGTGTGAAATTTATAAACTTTACAAATGCTTAAAATGGTGTCCATCGGCATCGCGACAGTCTTCTAGACAACGTACAACACCGTGGCTAACTTTCCTACAAAGGTCGGGAGAAATGTTGTCCCACACTTTTTGAATCTGGATTTTCAACTAATTGATAGCCTATAGGTTTCATTGCATATACTTCATTCTTCCAGACAACTCCACAGATCCACGGCGCCCTATCCATCGTCCAGAGAAATGATCATCTAAAAAGTTGCGGACCTGCTTGGCTATAGTGAGATGGCGCTCCACCTTGTTGAAAATATAGGTTCTTGACTTCAGGGCAGTGAGAAATAGCTTACCAAAGTTGCTAACCAGTAACTGTGCTATCAAAGAAAAATGGTCCCACAAGTCCCGCACTTGTTATACCACCTCAAAAAGTAATAACGGGAATGTTGACTTCTTTCATGATATCATTGGGGTTTTCAACAGACCAATAAACATAGTTGTTTTTGTTAATGTGGCCATTCAACTTGAGGCAAGCCTTGTCCGATCAAAGGATGTTATCAATAATCCCAGGGGAATCTTGAAAATGAAAAAGAAATGTTTCGCGAAATTGTAAAATCCTATCAGGATTATCTTCACCTAGAACATGCAAGCAGTGTGGCCTGTAAGATTTTAGTGCAATCTCGTGGATGATCCGCCGAAGAGATGTTCTAGAGATGTCTAGTTTTTGTGATGCCCGACGCGTTGACTTTTCAGGACTGTTACGTAAGCAGCAGCGACCATATCAACATTTTGATAATTTCGGACGGATTTTTGGGCGAACGGTCTTTGGGGCATCTAACACAGACCCTGTTGTGGAGAAATTTTACAAGAGATCAAATATTGTTGACTTTGAAGAACTTGGTGACTCAAATGTTTTTTCCCACTGATCTGTGACATGTTTGTAGCTATTTTTGGCATATTCGTTTTTAATAAGAAAAATATGCTCATTTAACAGTTAACGTTCGCCTTTCCATGCTAATTGCTAACGACTAACTGTTGTCCGCGATATTGATTTCAAATTAAAATTAAAATTCAATGTCTATGCTATATGGTCTCTTTATATGAATTCTAAGTATTGTTTGCGTCAATATGGCATAGACATGCATAATTCTGAACAATTCGTGCATAGACAACCACAATTCATCAATATTTTGGGTTCGTTTACTTTTGGCCCAGCCTGCGACTGGTTTTTTGTACTGAAATAGTTAATCGCATATATTAAATAAGTATACCTGTGAAAGAAATAACTACTATCAACTCGTAGCATTGATCTGGATTCTGAAGTATTTAATTTAGCACATTTCAATAATCATAAATAAATGTATTCATTAAGTACATATATTTTCTCGTCGTATTTATTAGGCTATATAGTAAGTATTAAATGTTTTATATTTGATAAAAACAGCTTACCTAGCATTCTACAAATGGCTGCGAGTCATGAACTATGAATCATCAATCATTTAATATGGTTCCTTATTCTGAATTATTGTTACAATGATCTTGAAAATAACCTCGACAATACATTGCCAACTCACTGCCGGGACGTAGCCAGGCATACGCACACACGCACGTGCGTACACTAAATTCTGAAAAGTGCGCCTTCATTTTCTAACATAAACTAGAGTTTTTTATATATAGTTATTGAAAATATATAAAAAATAAAACATTGCCCGCATATTAATAGGTAATCATATTATGATCACATCTACAGCCTATATTGTATACACTATAATAATAACTCTCGACAAACGCTGCATGCATTGAATAATAATAATATGTACCTACCTAAGTCGTACACATACCTATATATTTTATAATAGGTGGTAGTAGTTATATAATAGCTAAGTCATAGAAATCGGAGTTCCCTCACGCAACTTATATTATATACCCATACTATTATATACCCATACTATAGCCTAGTTTACTAGGTCTATGTATATATACTATGTAAATAATATGTAGATACCTACCTATATTGTCCGAATTGTATATGGGATTAATTATAATGCCTACTTTTCTTCGTGTACTTAGCAATTTAAAATGCATTGAGTATTAATTAATTTATTGATAGTATAACGTAAATATAGGAACTTAAAGAATATTATATTATTATAAATAGGAATAGCATATGTAAATGATTGGCTCAGTTAATTTGATCGGTATTGACTTCGACAATTGTAACTTACCTAATAGACTTTTTTTATTTCCTGGATCATACAAGTGGTTGTATTAAATCGATTTTAAATTAGTGTTTGGCACAACTGACACGCTAAATGAGTAAAAAACATAAATTATCAGGTTTTGAAGGGTTACAAGAACGAAACAAAAAGCGCCTAAAACCAATATCTACTTTCTTTCGTGCATTGTCAACGGAGCCTGCCAGTAATCAAGTTGCTACCACATCATCAACGGCGCCTGCCCCGTCAATTCTTGCGGTCAATGATCAAGTGGCTACCACATCATCAACGGCGCCTACCCTGTCAATTCTTACGGTCAATGATCAAGTGGCTACCACATCATCAACGGCGCCTGCCCCGTCAATTCTTGTTGCCAGTGATCAAGTGGCAACACCCTCAAACTCAGACATTGCATTGTGTAATAAAAACAATTCTAGTGTTAAATTAAGTTTCCTTACAGCAAACTGGAAACCAAATGAGGATAAGTTTTCATTTTCCCTGAATGTTCTTGGCAAGAAAAAAAGAAAATTCAATCCTAAATTGTTCGATGACATTGAATGGTTGCATTATTCACCTTCATGTGATGGAGCCTAATGTTTTTCGTGTTTTCTTTTCTCTACCAATGAGAATAAACAATTACTTGTGGACGAACACTTTTCTAATTGGAGCAACGTATCGAAAGTGACAAAACGTCCACAAGAAAGTCTATCACATTCACAAAATTCTCAAAAGGCCAACGACTTCATGAATACTTCTTCTGGCATACATAAAACAGTGAAAGAACTTATCGACGGCGTATGTAGAAGAAATAAACAGAAATAAATACAAACTTATAACCCTACTGAAAATAGTTCACTTCTGTAGTCGGCAAAATATTGCACTGCGTGGTGACACAGAAGAAAGGGGTAATATCAGAAAAGACAGTGACTGCTTCAATTGTACAAATAAAAGCATAAAAGCGATTAGTAGATAATGTATGAAAATAATATAATGTCATATTTATAAACCAAATAAAAACTAAAACGCAGTTACATAATTAATTATACAATACAAGTATTATAACAATATATAGCAGCATACCTTATTCATATCATCGCATTCAACTTTAACTTTAGTTGACGGTTTCAAAATCCAATTGAGATTCACGTAATCTTATAAAACATAAAATAGCGACATGATTCAAATTCAATAAATTGTTTAAAATGAACATAAAGCATTATTCATTAAGATATATATTTTGAATAAATAATAATAATAACGCGATTATTCAAAACGAAAAGTAGCATATAAAAAAAAAAAATCAGAAGATTAAATTGAGTTGTTGATAGGGAGTGTAGTCAATGGAATATAGGCGTTAAGTCTAGGATTAGATTTTGATGATGGTTTGTTTGAATGCTTTGGATCTAGGGAGTAGAGTATAGGGATATGGTATGGGTGAAATAATGGGATTATAGGTATAGATTGATGGCATGGAAGGACTTTCTCGAGTTGAGACTGGGATGGTTAGGTGGAGCGTTGTTGGAGTAGAAATTGATCTTCAGGGCCCAGTTTTGGAAACGTTCTAGGCGTTTGGATATTTTAATGTTAAGATCAATAAAAAGAGGAGAGGAGTATTCTAAAACACTGCGGATAGAATTTTTGTAGAATTTTTGTAGAGAAGTAGTGTCCACAATGTTTTTGATGCGTCTAAGGAGATAAAACCGCATGGCGACATGTCTCAAGTGGGAGATTAGAGATTATCCTAACTCCCAGTAGTTTCATGTTTTGTTTAAAAACAGGATTCTGTGGAAGGAATAAATTTATTTTCGTAAAGCACATAATTTAAGTTTTTTGGCGAATGAATGTATTAACGAGGTTGGAGTAATGAGAGTATACGTGACTGATGGTGTTGTTTATTGTTTGTTTTATCTCTGCGATGTTTGAGTAGGGCTAATGGCACTGGTATCGTAGGCGAATTTAATAATAGTAGAGGCGTCGAAGTTTACTAAGTTAATAATGTAGACACAAAAAAGAGCAGGTGATAGGACTCCGCCTTGTGGAACTCCAGATTTGACAGCGCTTAGGTGGCTTGTATAGTTCTGTTATTTGACACTTTGGCATATAATGTTAAGGTAGCTTTTAATAAGGAGAGTAAGTCCCTTTGGGATGTTCATTGAAAGCAGAGAAGATAAGATCAATTTGAATGTGGTCATGAATGGCGTCAAAGGCTTTACTAAAACCAAACGCAATAGCTAAGTTGCACGAATTTTAGAATAATGGTAAGTTAAAATGAGGTCGAGCATATGGATAAGTGCAGCCGTACCACCCGAATGCAGTTTAAATCCAAGTAGTATATGAAGAGTGGATTCTGCCCAACCACTACTGACCTTCAATATTTAATTGGCTATAACTTGATAGGGTAGTAACCTATGACAACCAAAATTAGTATGACTCACAAACAAGGAAAATAGTTTTATACTACTTACAAATAAAAAATTACTTTATTTGTGACGTCACTTTGTTTTTACCCATTTGATGTTTTCAACTTTTGACAACCAAAGTAGTATACTATATTTTTTATTAGGGTTTTTATTACATAATAAATTAATAAAATATATAAAGAACAACATGGACATTAAAATTATTTCAATTTCATGAAATTCGGTTAAATATTCAAAAAGTTAGGAAACTATAACATTTTTAAAACATTCTTATTTTTGATATAGTAAAATTTAATAAAATAGTTAGAAATTTGGAATAGTTATGAATAAGTGTTAATTTTTTTTAATTCGGTTGAAATTTGACAGAGTTATAGAAATGTTAGTGATTTACAGCTCATAATATCAATATATTTGTTTTATATAGTAAAATTAAATTAAATAGATGTACATTTGTAATAGCTATGAGTCAGTGCAAATTGTTTAAACATATTATGTTGAAATTTGATAGAGTTAAAAAATAATAGGCTTCTATATATAAATTAAATATGAAAAAGTTAGGAGACTACAGCCTTATTCAAAAAAAAATTATATAGTTAATAAAATAAAATAAATGGACCTTTGTATAACTATAACTGAGATCCAAATTTTTTAAATAAGGCTACAGAGTTAAACAAATTAAATTTTTATTTATTTTATAAATATTTTATTTGATTATAGTCACTTTTGTTTTTTGCTTATAACTTTTGATGTTAACAACTTATGAAAACCAAACATAGTGTGGTGACTCACTTACATAGGACAAATCATTTGTACTGATTAATTTTTTTTGTAAGTAGTATAACATTTTTAATTTTTTATATTGATTTATACCATTGCAATGCATGATAGCCATATATTGTACGATAAGTGTGATTTCAATGAGAATTCTTACTAGGTCTAGCTTACTCAGCTTGACTTTGCTACTTACAGCTTGATCAGAGGTAATTTCATAGTAGTAATCAATAATTCAAGTGCAACTTTTGATATTTTCCAAACAATATGATGCATTATGGTCATATATTTTCAATCAGGTTGATTTCGATAAGAATTCGACCACATGGATTCAAATATTTTACAAATTAATAAAAAACAATTTTTTTAAATCTAATTTTTTATTAAAGTTAAATATATCAGTAGGATGGAGATAATGACGGTTTTGGGGAGGTGAATGGCCGAGTGGCTAAGAGGCTGGTTTTCGTATGCCGATTGTGTTGTCGCGGAACAGGTTCGAGCCTACTCTTAGACTCCCGTTTTTGGGTAGCAGCTGTGCTAGTCGAGAGTTGGCGACTCCTAATTGGTTTGTTTTGTATGAAAAACATGAGTGACCGTGGCTTATTGTGAGAGTCATTCGTAAAGTGGGCGCGCTTCATAAACTACTCACTGCTCCAGAATAAGGCCATTGATCCGACTCTGAGTGTTTATTAAAAAGATTTCGACGTAAAATACATAATTTAATTTTATAAAGTTTCACAGTATAGTACTTCATTATATATTGTTTGAGATGAAGATGTACAATAAAATAATGGAAGCATTTTATTGTTAGATGTGTCAATATCATCATCACCAACATCAATAAGTGAGATATTAATTGAGTCCAATGCATCATGCACACTGTTGTCTAAATTATACCAAAATCGTCTGATACTCTCCCATATAGCTGATTTAAAGGTGACAAAAAGTGTATATTTTTTTTTTTCGACCGTTTCTTCAATTCATTCTATTGCCTCGTCACTTTTCATATAATTGAATAGTTCGATATAATTCATCATTTTGTCATATGCCTTCTGTTTCAACTCTTTCAATATCAATTTTTTCTTTACGTTTTTATGCATGTCCTTCAGAATAGTAGTCAAAAACATCGACTCTTTCTCGTCTTCCTCGTCCTCCATCATATCGTCGTTGATTGTATTGATGTTTACTACTCGTCAGACCGTATTGATTCCTCGTCAGTCACAGATTGATTTGAATTTTTTTCTTGTTCTAAATGTTGTGTGGATTGATATCCATGCAGTAAGGCAACTTTTGGAATTTCGTTTGGTCGGTATCATTAAAGAATATGTTTAAACTTTATTTTCGGCGGTATTCGATTTCTTGAAGAATATTTCCGTAGTAGTAAAAACTCTTTTGGGTTAAATAGTAGAAGAGTCGATAGAAAATGAATTATTCATGGAAGTATTCTCTTGTCGTTAAACAGTACCTTGTGAAGATGCAGTAAGTGTGCAAGAATGCGAACAATAGCCTTTTTGCATGTAGAACAGTTATTCTTATGATTGAAACTTTAACAGACATAATTAAACTATATAATTAAACATAATCAACTATCTAGTTTGTCGTATTTAGTGTATATTTTTTAATACACTAAAAAAAGTGACCCTTAGTATCACGAAAAAAATATTAAAAAATAGAAAGAAGCCGAGCCGACTTTCGTGTTATATTATAATAATAAAATACAAAATTCATTTAATACATAATAAATCTTTTAGATTACGGCTCCGAATAAAGGAGCTTACAAGATCAATATCATTATCACAAAGAGTGTCTTTACAATTGCGTAATAATGCACTTGTTGACTGACTGTATGGCAAAGTGCAGTAAATAGGATAATTACATTCAATAATATTAAGCCCATTAGGTTGTAAAGTTCTACATTTGTAAATATAATTGATTTCTAATCTACATCGGTCTTTAGTCGATTTCAACGTTGAATCAATACACATAAAAGAAAAATGATCTACCGAATGTAACAGGGAAATAAAATGTTTCGCAATAACGGTATCTTGTTTATTTTTAATGTCACCAATATGACTAGAAATACGTTTGCGGAGAAAAGAGACCGTCTACCCAACATATAAAGATTTCATACAAAAATTACAAAAAATTAAATAAATAGCACCAGCCGTGTCACAATTAAGATTTTTACAAATACGGTGTTTAATACCAGAGGTATCAGAAAAAAAATTGGAAATTTTGCAAAACCACAATAAATACAAATAGTTTTAAAAAGCCTAAGGCCCAAAGAGAAGGAGGGTGAACCCTAAGAAAAAAATAACATCCTGTTTAGCGGCACGAAGAAAGTGACCGGAAAAACCTTAGAGTTTTCCACCTAGAAAAAAACGCTGTACAATAAGAATTAAAGATTTCAAGAGAAGAGCTTCTCCGTGCCAGAATAATGATTTCGCTTTTAATTACACCTGATGAAACAAAATGAGGATGAAAATAATTCGGAGGAAGAGTACGAATAAAATTAGAAGGTTTCACATAGGGAGAGAAACTAATTAAAGACCCAATTCTAAAATAGATTAATGTCAGAAATTAACATGGCATGAATCAATCAAGGGTATAACCTTAATATTAGAATTAATAGAGTTAATCAATGAAACCAAATTATTAAAAGAAGATATATCTGAAACCCATATTCCGAAAATGTTATCGATGTAACGCTTCCATAAAACAGGCCGGACGATGGCTGAATAAAATATATTTTTCTCCCAACTTGACTTAAAAATGTTTGCATAAGCATTATTGCTCCCCATTGCAGTACCTTTAGTCTGTAACTACCATTTATTGTTAAATAAAAAATAATGTATCGTTAGACCGTGTAAAGGTAAGCGGAGTATGTGGGATGATGGACGGTGGGGATCAGGATTTTCCTGAAAAGCTTCTTTCACAGCCTGAATACCATCTGATGTAGGGATATTAGTATACAGTGACACAACATCTAAAGTAAAAAAATATAAATGTGTTGGAAGAGCACAGTTAGTGAGTTCAATAATTAAATGATCTGTGTCTCTGATGTAGCTAGATGTCTTCTGAGTTAACGGTTGGATAAAGTAATCAATGAGGTTAACTGAAGCGGAGAATGCTGTATCACAGTCTGCTACAATAGGTCTTCCAGGTGGTATACGCTCCCGAAGTGTCCATGAATTTCAAGGTTTATGGATTTTCGGTAAAATATAAAAAAAATATCTAGTCTTATAGTTGAAATTTGGTGAAAGAGATAATAATTCTGTTCTATAAATATATATTTATTTTTGCATAAATCCTGATGAATTTGCCCTAAAGTCTGTGCAGTAAATTTGTGAATTGGAGACTCAATCACTTTGTAAAAGGAAGTGTTATTAAGTTGATTATTGGCTTCAAAAATATAATCAGCCTTGTTCAAAATCACCCAAGATGATCCCTTGTCTGCTGGTTTAATAATAATTTCCTTATTATTTCGGAAATACGTAAGTGAAGTCCTTTGAGAAGGAGTGAGTTTGTCCTTTGAACGGCGAAATACGTTATATAAATGAATTAATCATAGATAATAATTGCGGAGACCATTTTTTTAAAGATTAAATAATATTTTTTTCTTTGAATATTAGGAAGCTTTAGACGTTTAGGACGGTCCACTTACGAAGTCATCATATCAAGTTTTGTTGTAATAGGTTGTAAACATCAAAAGTTATAGGCTAAAAACTAAAATCACGCCACAAATGACGTCAGTTTTGTCCAAAATTAAAGAAATTGTATAAAAAAAAATTATAATAAAATGATAAGATTATAATATTATTAGATACTAATTTAAAGTTTTAGGTTATATACTGATTACACATATTTGTAAGTAGTTTAAAAATATGTATCTTATATTTGTGAGTCATCATACCAACTTTGGTTGTCATACGTTACTACCCTAAAAAGAGATACCCAATTAAAGAGTTTGGGTCATTTATGATCCATAATGATCCTGATCGTAAATAAAAAATAATAATAATAAGGTGGCGTGGGTTGAAGGTTATGACCAAAATTCAAAGTGTTGTGGTCAAAGGTCAAGTGGTGAGGCCAAATCGACCCTTCCTATACTACTCATAACTAGATATGAAATACTATAATAAATAACATGTATATTGAGTATTTTATATTGTATGTAAAATATCTTAAAAAATATATTTTGTGGGAAATTATCCTAAAAATAACCCATGCATCAAATTCTAGAGCAAAAATAATTATTTTAAATATAAACTTAATTATAATTAAATGAAAATGATTGAAATAAACATAAAATATCATAGAAACAATACAGTTCATGATTCGTAACATAAGTAACGTAACATTTCAACAGTTATATGGGTAGTCTTTACGCATTTCAGCATTTATAAGAATAAGGTTAACAATAATAGTGTATATTTAATATATTATTTTTAAAGAAAATAATGTTTTGATGATATATATGCCTATTAATTCATATAAGCTTATGTGAGGAAATTATGTAAATAAATTGGACAATAAAATTAATCGATATTCAAGGGTCAAAGTAGAGTGAGAAAGAGGAAGCGCATTTGATCGATTAGCATCTATGAGTCGGGGTCCAGAACTTTTTTGGGAATGTGTGATCCTGTTATTTCTTTGGATTGAGAATATAAAATATGTGCACGTTTATTATGGATTGCCGTTTCAAATGGCATATTTTGTTCCATGGAAAAGTGAGCAGTCTAGCAAACAGTCTTTATTTATCATAATGTATATTGTGGGCTAAGCTTTTATAGGTTTTTTCCTCCCATCGAAGCATTTCCTGAAATGACAAGATACGAATCCAAATTCGGATGATATAGCGGCAGAGGTTCTAAAGCTGTTTTAAAAATAAACTAACATGTATTATACCGCTCTGTAAATGCAATGGTTTCAATTGTACCAATATTTTCAAAGTAAATACTGATGTTGTTGATGATTACGCTGACTAAAAAATGTACAAATTCATCTTTTCATAATATCGTTATCAGTATCATTGCAGTATCATTACTATTTTTGTAAAAAAATTGTTAATACATTCATGTATAATCTCATTAATTATACTTTTCTAATATTATATTTTATATTGATACTTTTCAAAACAATTCATATTTCACGCAATGTTTGTACTTTTGAAACAATAAATTACTATGAAACTTATCCTGTTATGGTTCAAGATTAGATAATTGTTTGATTTAAAAATTCTTATTGGATGGTCATGGATGCTGAGTACCTGAATCTAGGGGGTATGTTAACAAAATTACTAATTTGATATTTCGAGCGACAAAATAACTAGCTTCATTTAAAAAGTACACTTTAATTGTCAAAAATCCGTTCAATATTGAAAATTATCGGTTTTTATTGGTACTGGAGGCCTTCTGGTGGGTTTGAACCCCTCAGTAAAGACCTGGAAACTCTAATTTTTCTATGATACGGCTAGAAATTAATTCAGTACCATAAAAAACGTACAAAAAGATACCAAAATAGTAAAAATCGGTTCATTATTAGGAAATGAAATTTTGGTGCAGAGCCTCAGGGCCTAAGACATGTCCGGCCCCGATAAAATTGTGTTCCAGTGTTCTTAAAATGTATACCCATATGTTATGTATAGACATAAATTTATGAAACTGAAGAAAATAAACAGTTTGCCTAAGCAATAGCGCACGGGAAGACACCTCATACCATACTAATATGAAAAAACCTCGATTCAACCCACTTGAGAAAATATTAAAACAAAAAATTTAGTAGATGAAAATGACACTAATAATGTGTGTAGTGCGCGGGATAAGTTTTGGCTAGCATTTACATAAAGCGCTACAATGAACAATATATACGACATATGAAACATTTCAAATGCAATAAATTATCTATTTAAAATTCGATCAAGTAATTTTTCTTTTCTCTTAGTTTTTGTATTGCAATATGTGCCTTGTTATTTTTTCTTCGAGACTGTGTTTATTAAACAAAATATGGTATTTTAAACTAATATACTAAACAATTAATTTTACGAGTAACAAAAAACAATATTATTGTAAGTCATTAAAAAATATAGATCTCTTAATAAATATGCAATATAAAGAACATAGATCCAGAAAAAGCCAGATAGATACATTGTAATAGCATGGCGTAGTTACATTTTAGACATACCCCAAAACGCTAAAAATCATTTCATTTTTTCCTTCTTCAACAAATCACAAATAACATGTTATTCAAATTGAAATCTATGTCCAGAATTTAAATTTATCAAGCACTATAGCATTTATTTTAAGCACAATATTTGTTGTCTGTCAATTTTGGGTTTCAATTTAAGTAAATAGATGTTGCAACACAAAATCGTTATTTATGAATGTAAGTACAAAATGTTAAAAAAGTGATTCAAATGCGATACTAAATATATATTAAATGGTTATTTGTGTTAAAAACCTACTATAAATTTTAACATTTTGTATTTTGACATTCTGTGACATCGACATATATGCATGTTTATTTATGTTTAAATGGCATCTAATAATATAATGGAATTTTGTATAACGATGTATGATAACATTCTTCGAGTAGTTCACTCAGAAATTCAAAACTGTATGTACTAAAAGGGATGGTTTTAATTATCCCGCGCACTACAAAGAGTCATTCACACTTCAAAAGGAATTTTATGTTATTTATATACATTACACAGATTTATGATGATTTTTTTACATATCACATCTAGTAAGTGTGTTGAATAGTCATCATACCTTAGATGCGTTTTTAGTTTAAAAATGTTTGCTACCTAATAAATCATAATTTAATTTCAATTAAGTTCAATTCAAATAGTATTGTAAAATAGTAGTATAGTAGGTGTCTTTTAATGTCAGAAACCTAAACTAACTGTGTCGTCTAGCAACCCCCCACCCCAATTTTTTGTTGATTTTCGAGCATTTTTTAATTTATTTTTAAATCGCATTCCTATTGGCCGATTTAAACAAAGTCAAATCGTGAGCGGAAATTCCTAATTTGGGGTTCTCCAATTTATTTGGGAATTCCTTCCGTGGCATTTGTTCGTTGTAAATCGGGGACGGGGATTACGAATTTTGGTTTCCTTAGCACATCACCTCAAAATGGAGGTGCTAAATAGATTTTGCCACTATTTTAAGTATTAAGTATTAAGCAGATAATTCAATTTTATTGATGTCTGCAATCTTAGTATGTTACTCTTTCTATTATCCATCATGTTTTAGAGAATAAATTCAAGTTTATATGCTGCAAAATAATTATTTTAGGAGAAATATGGGTTTAAATGTAACTACAAAATCCTAAAAGTAGCTCTTTACCCATATAGTTGAAAATGTAAAAAGATAAAAAAATATATAAATTTATTAATTAATTTTTTTAAAGAGTCATAAGACATGTATATACCTCACTACTATGGTCATGGTTATAGAGGAGCGACAGTCTACAGCCGTTTACCAAATTAATTTTGGGATACTTGTTATATACATACGATAGAGAGTGAGAGAAATCTTAGAGTTCAATTGGAAAACCAAATAGAATAATCAGATTGACCGTCAGTTAATTACTACATTTCAAGACTGAGTAAACGGTAAAATACCTTCTCAGCAGAATCGACATCTCTTAGCTTATCGTTTAAATAGCTATGCCAAAAGTCATTGTCAAAAATGTTTTAACAATTTTCATAAAATTCATTCTCTCAAGAATCAAGTTTATATCAACATCGCAATACTCAGTATTCCTTTCAATATTTCCAATACACTGGAAAATATTATTTCAGTGAGTTTTTCATTGCGATGATATATGGGCTCAAAGTTTAGCTCCTTCAAATCGAATACGTTCTTCCTGTTCTCCATTTGTACGAAGAACTCGTGCACTCAGGTAAAGAACTTGTGCACTTGTACACCCAATATAATATGGTACTCTTTAAAAATCCACGCGATACAAGTCAGATTTATATACTATCCCGCCAGATGTATCCAAGACAGAGTAAATTCATGACTCAAGCATATAGGGATGCAACGTCTAGAAAACCATATGCGTACCTCTTTATTGATCTAAATCAAGAAACACCGCGAAAAATTGCGTATAAGTGCAAGAATTTTACCAAATGAAGCCCCCAATTTGTATACATGCCTTCATCAGATAGTTGCAAACAACAAAAACACAAAATAACATAAAAAAGCATTACGAAGAGGATATAATTCTCTATTATAAATAATACCATGAAGCCTCAAAAAGTTAAATAATTTTTTAAACAAATAATCAACAGCAAAGATAATAGAAATCTTTATCTAGGTCACATAAGAAAAGAAACACCACATAATATAAGGCCAATAACACAGATTGCCTATCATTATTTAAACACTGAAAGAAGGATCAATTCATCCATTCAAAGATCCAGATAAATTGCAAATTTGCCAAACAGTGTTTCTCACATACTCTACATCGAAAAGGCTCGTCAACTTCTAATAAATCAAAGAGTTGGAACTTTTTCAGCTATTATTTCTCTATTTATGGCATTAGCAACAACCGATGCAAATATCGCCGCAACAGACTCTGGCCCGACAAGTATGACACCTTCCCGTAGTGTCGGGTGCGACTCCACATGGGGAGGACGAAGTTAAACACGTACTCTGGTCTCCAAGATCACGGACCTCTCAGGCATGGATGATGGGGCCCCCATTCCTGTTTACTTGAGGGCGTGGGTTTTTAACCGCCGAGAATTTTAACCCAGACTATGACTCTCGAGGGTTGCTTCTACGGTCTGGGGATGTAGAGGAAAACCCGGGCCCGGTGAGTGAGGCCTGCTCCTTCTGCGGTGTCACCCTCTCAGGTGTGCAGCCGACTGTGGCATAGTCTCCAACAGAAAGCAGGGATACAGTGGACTCAGTAGGACAAGGTTAGAGAAAGACCGTTGTTTCTGCTACAATTGTGTACAACGCATAAATTATATTCATTCAAAAATATTGTATCATAATGTAATTTAATATATAATTATATAAATAAAGATCTGGATTAAATATAGTGTTTTTTATTACCAACAAGTGGCACATAATTAATAGAATGGGAAGCGGGTACTCTACAAAGATGTACGAATTAAGAATTTATATATACCTAGTATGACTTAATCTACTACGAATTAAGTGGGGGAAGCGGGGAAAAAAATTATATACAAAACTGTTACAAAGTTATTGCACATTGGATGTCTGATCATCCTCTTTGAGTGACGATGCTTGTTAGTGGCCTTCAAGAACATGTGATAGAACAATGGCTTCTTTTTCTTCGGCGGGCAGCTTTCTTGTTGTTGTCCGCTGGTAATTAGACGATGGTTGCCATAGGGTAAGGTATTGTTGATAGTGATCTATGCCCTCCTATCGTCAAAGAAAGAGAGGGTCATTTTGTTATACACAAAAGTTTAAAGTTGATGATTGGCTAAGCCGAATCGTTGCTGAGTGTGGTTAAAGGTGACTTGTTCATTATATAACCGCTTGTAGCTATCATGACATATGTCTAACTTTAGTGTGAACCTACGGACTCCTTTGGTCCTCTTCACTCGGATGATATCGTCAATTGTTTGCATGCTATAGGCTTTAGGACGTAGCAGGATCCACTATGTGAATGCTTTTCCAGCTGCATCATCCTTGTTGCACCCAAATCTAGCTTTGCACTTTTTCGACTGCTGCGAGTGTCCTTTCGGATAATTTGACGAGTCCAGCAACACCTCATAGTACATATGAGGGATCAGATTCAGGGCGACATCGATCCTTGAGATCTTTAAAATGAAGGAATCGATATCAATGCTCATGATGTTGATTCGACCTCCGAATTTATAGGGATATTTAGTTTAGAGTATCATAGTATAGCTGATACATCAAAAGTTTACTAATATCTAATACGGCCAGGTCTATAAAAATAGGCTTGTTTAGGATGACTTTTTCTTAGCCAAGTGTGCGCCGACAAGATTCTCCGTGCACATCAAACAGTTCATATACTCCAGTATCGACGCATATGTCTCGAGCGATTTGACGTTGTTGAAGAGTCTGAAGTTAATACGATTCCGAACGTATTCCATGATCTTGCCGAATGGACAATTATTTGTCTGCTTATAATGGTCATTTTTGAAGCCGTTGGTGGCTGTTTGTTGTCTATGTGAATTAGATGCGATGAATGCAGCTTTGTCATTCGAAGCCATGTTTGGCATAAAATTTGAGTAACTCACCATGTACTGTATAGTTGCTCTCGTTCTACTGAGTCAAAAGTCATTTCGATGTTCCTCTATAGATTTTCTCTTTCATGCCACTAGCTAAGCATGAATTATTTGAGGCAGTTATCATTGATTGTTGCCTTCTCCGGTTCGAAGGGTGCGATAGACCTGCGTCCACCTCTATAATGTAGCCACCACTCCCTTGTAGTTAAAATCTATTATGTATAGAAGATCCGTTTACTCCGCATAGCAGTCGTAAGTCTCAGCACACGCGCTGAGTTGGCAACGCATTATGTT
The DNA here is from genome assembly GCA_034780555.1 of Coelogynopora nodosa. NCBI lineage: Eukaryota > Metazoa > Platyhelminthes > Proseriata > Coelogynoporidae > Coelogynopora > Coelogynopora nodosa. The sequence goes on from JAUZND010032270.1 coordinate 18,280, forward strand.
CATTGACGAAAGTCAACCCGCCTTAGATCCAGCCCCCAATAAAGGAATATGTCCGACATCGCCGAGCAAGTCAACCTAAGAGAAAGCGATTTAGAGTGGATATATAATATAAGTTTTTCATACATGTGTATAGCAAAATATATTTACCTTTGCGCCTGTCATTTAAAAGCTGAATCTAGCTTAGCCTATGTAGAGTGTAGTAATGTGCAGGGTCAAACCCGTCTTCACTGAGAGTTAACTCGCGAAACGTCTCAAAAACATCGGCGAGCTGATATACGTCGCGCTTTAAATAATTCAACATGTACTCGCCGAATGTTTTGCAGTTGAGTAGTCGCCAGGCCTCTTGCGCATTATGAAAGTGCTATTCACTACATTCGGTTTGAGTCAAGTCGTTTTTCCCGTGGCAGTAGTTGTTTCTCCTTAAGGCAGGACAGGCCGGTGAAATACGAATAGGGGAAGACGCCCTTCATCTCTAGAGCGATTTTTTCAAACAAATGACTGCTGTCCATCATTGTTCATGTATGTTGTAATTGGTTCGGCAACAGAGTCTACACCAATGAAGCGAGCGAAGCAATCATGAATGGGAATCAATCACTAACGGCTAGTTTAATAAATGTTACCTTTTGCTTCTCGATTGTTTTATGCACGGAAACGTCTGCATCAATTGCCATATATTGCTCCTTTGCCTGAGAAATGATTTATATTGTCCAGTTAGAAAGGTGACCAAGCGCCCCACAACAAGTAATGTGACTTTCCTAACCGCGAAGATTGTGACAAAATACAGGTAGGTAGTTGTCACGGAGCTTCCTTCTACCATTGTATTCTTGACATGCTGCACCGCGACATCCTCCTATTGAAAACATAGAAGGCTAAATAGAATATATTAAAACAAACATAGATAGAAATATAATATATTTACCTGTCTAGTGATCATGCTCGCACACTTTAATCTCCTTCTTTGTCTTGTTGTAAAAGTGAAACTGCCGCTTACAGATACAACAATGACTGGCTCGCTCATGTCGCTCTTTCTCTCTACTTGACATGACAACGCGCTAGTGATCATTGGCGCAGTTCTAATTGTATACTTCCTTGGTCAGATTTGTCCATGATATCATACACACAAGTATACACGCTACCCTTGTGAACTTACAATAATGTTTCTCAATAGGATTAACCTTCATGTTAGGGTGTGGAATAAGTAAATAAGATATCGCAGCTGCCTTATGTGTTCTGACTCGACTATAGTCATTGTCTTCCCCTGGCTCTAGATAAAATTCTATATCCGCATAGACAACGTAAGGTAGTCGCAGAGTAGCCTGCCAACGCTCAAATATACATGAAATTGCTCATCCAATAAAGTTGGAACCAACGTCTCTGGTCGGCCTGTATAACAATACTCGTGATAATTGTTCATTAATTTATTCGTCTTTAAAGGCTGGAGGCATCGCTCACATTGTATGAATGCTTGATGAGTCTGATGTTTGTCCATGGAATTGAGTAGGCGGTTGAGATGAGCTACTCCAACATAGTGAGCAGTATCATATACCAACATATTAACAAGACATGGCTCAATATCCCCACGTTGTTTAGGATAGACGCATGGGCGAATCCTCCATACCGGATATTCTTCATCATTCTCATCCCACTCAAACTGATTAATGTAAAAGACGGGATTCTGACGTTCGAAACGAGAAATGTTATCTGCAGTGATTAGAAAGATAAGACCTTCAATTGACAACTCATTTTCCGACTCACTGTAGGCGGTAGGGCGATGATGATATCCAGAAAATTCTGGATAATGAAGGATTGAAAGAATGGAATATTTAAAGCAATAATTTGAATTGTAATTTTCAAAATTGATACAGGCTATTTTATCCTCGATGGGAGAAGGTAAGTCGGTGAATCGCCTACCGCGTTTACTCGGTACACTGCGATATCTGGTAATGCGGAGGTCAAACCAGTTCACATCTTCAATAATCCAATTGAATCCGTTTTGGATAAACTGTTCGATAAGTCTTTGTAATCTAGCCAGCATATTGTCTAAAAATTAATAAGTACTTATTGTAGACAACTGCTGTTCCAATCGACATATTACAGGGTGTGCCTTACATTCAATACATCCTCCTAAAAGAACGTCTAGACCGATTCAATTTCTTTACGAATGGATAATAAAAAAATTAATAGATTGCACTGGGCAATTATTCAGAGTGAAGCGGATATATCTTACAGCACCGCCCATTGCCTCGCCCACTTGATATCTACGTATTATACCGCTATAGATTTATTCCGTCTCTGGAATCTTGTCTGGATAACAGGTATTATGATGAGTCCCAAGTTTTACAAGTGTTGAACATTTTAAACCGCACTGACCACATGTGAATTTGACACTAAGAATAGGTTGTTTATAGACGACTGACTGCTACGCCGCTACTATAACATACTCGTATAACTCGTAATCATCATCATCTGAGATGCATAAAATTGCAGATTGTGTATGCTGCACCATAGGAAACCCCCTTGATGTTCAGGTCACCTGCGAATAGATAAAGACACGTGAAGGTCTATGGCTACTTGATGGGATGGAGTGAACATATTGCATAGTTGGCATCTGCGAGTCAAGAGAGACATGTGAAGGTGTATGGCTACAATTGGAACATATTGCTTCTGTGTAGTTGTTGCCTTGCGAGTCCATAAGGACACGTGAAGGTGGATGTGCAGATACAAATGAGCGGGTAACGGGTGTGACAATAACATTCGCTGTCTAGACTAGTGGCCACTGCACACTGGTCTCCACCCGTCTTCCGACACTTTACTGAGAGGATTCAAGATATCTCTGCTACAACTGTTGCTGTGTATGCTGCTGTATAGCGAGTTGACAATGATATGGTGGCTGAGTGGCTGGGCTGCTAATACTTGTAGTAGTGAAAGCTGACTGTTGCTGGGCATTACGATGCATCTCCTCTAGGTGCCTCTGTACACGCTGCAGTACGGCGGGACTAATACTGCTGCGTTGAGGTGGCTGCTGTGCATTAAGACGTAACTCTTTTAGTTGTCTCTGTACACGCTGCAGTACGGCGGGACTAATACTGCTGCGTTGAGGGGGCTGCTGTGCATTAAGACGCAACTCTTCTAGTTACCTCCGTGCGTGCTGCTGGGCATTTCAACGCAACTCCTTCTTTTCCAGCTGTCTCTATTGCATGGCGAATTAGTACATCGTGAAAATGGTAAAAAAGAAAATCGATGCGATTCCTGGGGTTGTAATGGAGCACTAGGTGTAGATGATAATGAAATTGTTGTTGTAGAATAGAGATTGTGACACATGGAATCCGTGCTCTTCAACAGCTGAAAGAGAATAGTTGTACATTATTAATTTTTTAAGAAAAATGTTAAATTATGAATATAAAACAAAATAATTCTATTTTAGTTTGACAGAACGAAAGTAACTCATTAACGCTCAACAACACTTGTAAAAACTTCTATTAGCTTCTACACACTATAACCGAATATCACTCTTGCAGTTTTCACTAAAAAATACAAATTTTCATCTATAAAATTTCTATAAAAATCCTACTTCACAAATTTTTGAGCATGGGTCATCTTAGATTGGGCACTTTTATCAGTAAAATTTATAACATAGAACTATTAAACATATATACAACAAAACATATCATGTAAAACACTCAAACTTTAAAATTACACAATTTTTACTGAAAACAAAATTAAAGCAAGGACTCCTATACACAACCGTTTTTCGTTATAATCAAAGCATAGAACAAACAAAAATTAAATTTACTGATTATATCTAGCTTTATCAAAAACTAAATATATATTCGATAACAAGAATACAAAAAGTTTAATTACAAAGACAATGTCTCTTAAACGACACCAAAAACAATACTCTTTTCACCAGTCAAAGTTTTATACAACAAACCAGAAAATGACTATCAAAAATACTAGTTATTACTCTTAACAACTTATGTTTACTAAAAATAAACATTTACATACATGGCCGCCATATTAAATTTATCGAATGAGGGCATTTTGTAAAAACGAATTTTACTTGCAAAAATGACAAAAGCATTATGAAAATAAAAAATCATTTCGCGGATACATCTTTGATAGGTTACACTTAGATTAAGCACTTTTATCAGTACAATTTATAACATAGAACAATTAAACATCTACAAAACAAACTATTATGTAAAACAGTCAAATATCAAACACAACCATGTTTCGTTACAAACAAAGCATAAAACAAAAAAAATGACATATAATAATAACATCTATCTTTATCAAAAGCAAAATATATACTCGTTAACCCTTCGTACGTGGACATACTTTGTAGGGTTTGCTACGTGGAGGGGGGTGGGTATTTTGGGGGGCCCCCCCCCCCGCC
>JAUZND010032281.1:4197-22674 GCA_034780555.1 Coelogynopora nodosa
ACAGAATGTACACAGAATGTACACAGAATGTACACAGAATGTACACAGAATGTACACAGAATGTACACAGAATGTACACAGAATGTACTCAGAATATGTACAAAAATATTAATGCTTGCAATATGTGTTTTATTGCGTAATAAAGTGATATAAACTAACTTTTAGAAAAATTATGTTGTAATGCGTACTTCGACAAAACTTTCAAAACTTTAAAAACCTACGAATCTTTCAAATCTTTAAAAACTTATGCAAGTATAATTTAGTTTATATATAACATTTTCAGTGTTTAAGTACATAATAAAATAAATAATAACCTTTCAGAGCTTTTGACAGTCGCGCATGCATCCCCAGTAACTTACTAAACGCTAATGAGCAAAAGGTCCTGTCAAAATGATTAGTAGTACATACGTATGTATATGGTAACTTATATTAGCCTAAGTGACTAATTAGAATACATGATACGAAGCTGCATGACTAGACAGAGCTCCACATGGTCTAGTAGAGATGCAGTTCATCAAATACCCATTTAGTATTAGAGGTATTCGGTGGTGGGATTCATATGTGAGCTAAGATGGATAAGTTGACATTATTGTTCGTGCTTAAAATCTAAAATTTAACGGACAGTTGAATTCGTTTAAATACATTTTTAATTGCACAAAATAGCACAATGAATGGTTCCCATATTATATTTATTGTTGAATATTATATTGATTATTGTACAACAAACGCAATGCACTTTAATTTAACCATTTTACATAGTGTCATCAGACACTTAACAATGTTTTAACTGTATATATTGAACATTATTATATAGTTAACATTTTTATTTATGAAAATGTGATATTTTTATACATTTATCGCAGTATTTAATACAAAAAGAATAATAATACAACTTTATAACCTCGTTGAGGTCGTTGGTAAAACCCGCTTGCAAATAGTTAATTGTCAAATTACATAGGTTTGATGGGATACGTCTCACTTCGTCTTATCTCACTTTGAGTTACCATTGTTATATAACTTAATCCGATTACGTAATCATATTGATTGCAGTTTAGTCTCATACTGCCTTATGTTGCTGTTTCATTCTGCCTTCATGTAACCACGTCAATGGAATTCATCAAATCTCCCCATTAAGATTTCCAGTATGATATTGTGACTTACACAAGAATGTTCACCCTTATGCAAGCAGCATATCGACGCTATATGGTATAATATTTCGAACAAGACAAATTTTTATAGATTTCAAAATGGCAGTTATAACTACTTTGACACCACTGCTTCTCAATTCTCAAATACGAGGTTGTTTATTTCATTTTGCTCAGTCAATGTGGAGACACATACAGGAGATACAGTCATTGCTCTACCTTTGGTACCACCTGAAGTCGTTGAAGATGTGTGGCTGTTGGCATTGGGGGAAGTCCACCCACCAAGACGACCATCAAGCTGTGGCCTTTTGTGACCACATTACAACGACCCTTTAGCAGCACGATTTCCTATCGAGATGTGGAGTCACTATGTGGGAAACAGAAAATACTCTCCAACTACTTAGAGCTGGTTGACCTAATTCCTTAGTAATTCGCATGAGATCAATTTTTATTTATATATAGTATTAAATTTAATTATTTCTAACAAACTTCGTAAAGCGAAATGAGACAGCGTCGATAAGACGAAATGAGATAATGCAAACTGAGATAAGGCGAAGTGAGATGTACCCGTTTGGGAGAGTGCAAAGATGTCCCGTTTGGAGGAGTGCAAAGATGTCCCGTTTGGGGGATTGCAAAGATGTCTCCGTTTGGGGGAGTGCAAAGATGTCCCGTTTGGGGGAGTGCAAAGATGTCCCGTTTGGGGGAGTGCAAAGATGTCCCGTTTGGGGGAGTTCAAAGATGTCCCGTTTGGGGGAGTGCAAAGATGTCCCGTTTGGAGGAGTGCAAAGATGTCCCGTTTGGGGGATTGCAAAGATGTCCTGTTTGGGGGAGTGCAAAGATGTAAACAACACATTCACGTTCTAACTGCTGCCAACTGATCCCGAATTTAGACGATATTCTATAACTAAGTATTGTCTATAATTATATAAGTATATACTGATTGAACATAATATAGTGGCAGTAGACTGCATTTTTAATATAGTTTGGATAATACTTTTAGATATATTAGCAGAATTTATCTACAATATTGCAGTGTCAGTTTTATGCTTTATTGATTAACATGTTAGATTTTATGTTTTGTCACCAATTTCATTATCATTTCAACGCAATCAATCCGTTGAGAATATATATCAATATAATATTCAGTTTGAATCACAAAATTTAATTATACAGGTTATATGGAAGGATTTCTATTTGATGCAACGCTATATATTATATACACATTCATTCACATTCTGAAATTACAATATTATATGATTTTTATTATACAAAGCCTCTGTTGACTGCCAATTACTAACACCCTTCATTTTCCTGTCATTTTCACTATCTATATGAAGCGGAAATTGGTCTGCAAAATTGCGCTCAGCGCTCATAGAGTTGACAAGTCCCAGCATCGTCGCAATATACAGGCGTCTAAATTCTCCGGCACCTTTGACAACTCGTTGTGCGACTAAAACTCTAACAGTAACTCGCCCTACATACATGATTTCCCCCTACCTCCCTCCCTCCCTCCCTCCCTCTCCATCTCACCAGAAATAAATATATTTAAGCTGCCATCTGTTCCTATTAAAATGTCTGAGAAATAATTCGTTTGTATATGCGCTGTGAAAATCATACAAACTCGGCCTGGTTAACTTAACATCAGCTGAGTCTCAATTTGAAACCGTTTAAGATATCTCCGCTGATATGAATGTTGTCAGGTTGAATTAAAAATATGCATTTTAAAATTGTTGGAAAATTTGAGATACATTTAAGCATAGAAGGTTAAATCCATTTAATCACACTTCACCCAGGCCAATGTTACTGCTCAAGTCACATATGGTAGAACTTCTAAAACAAAACTAGTTCTTTAATTTTTGTTTTAATAATAACATACGTACATTATAAAATACCACTATGCGTATACCATTATAAAATAATATACTTCTTCATGTAACTATTGTATATTGAATTATTTATGATTTATTTATATTGATAAATGTAATTATTTTATTAATTAGAATATATCCTGAATTTAGTTTTTTAAAACGTAATATAAATAATAATCATTTTATAACAATGATTACGAACCAATTATATAGCTATAAGATACTTATGTAGTACGATATAAATATGTTTAAGCCACGCATATAAGCCCATTCATTTAAAATTGGAACAATATATCTTTTATAATGTATTTCATTTATTAGCACAATGTTCAAATAATGCTATGATATGAATGAATAAAATAAAAGAACATCAATTCTCTGTAAAATTAATAAATCATATTTTTAAAATTACACTTATATATTGTTTTATTATTAAATTGTATATAGTAACGGTATTTTTATGTTGTGTGCTATATTTATTAATTCATTTACATAAAACTAGAAGTCTATAATAAAGCTAGAATTTCAACTCTTGAAGATAAATTTGACTCGAAATATCTAGCAAAAATTCCGTATTTTAATATGAAAAAAAGTTTTCAAATGATCTTATATAGTGTTCAATTGATTCCGCTAACAACTAGGTATTTCAAAATCTTTAGCATTTCTTTTATGACATTCCTGGAAGTATTTGCTTGTCTGAAGAATGAACTATTGTTTAATATCATTACAAACACTATTTTACGAAACATGTTTCTTTTGTATATATATAAATACAACATAAATTTATTTTATGCTGCCTCGCTATGTATTGGATGATAATTTGGTACTATATATTCTGACGTTCGCTACCGACTACGACTGTACAATACATAGTAGCCTATAATAATATAAAGCTTGAAAATAAACATGAATCTGATCAAGCTAGGCCTACATAGCTGGCAACACATTACATATATAGAGGTCGGTCTAGACCATAATCTTGTACTGCAACAATTAATAATACCGACATGTCAATCATTCCTGTTGTCACGAACTTGGTTTGAAAAGAAACCAAACCACAACAGTTTATTGCATGGGGAGCATGTATATACGATGTTATTGTGTGTACATATACAGTATATATATACACTCATATATACAATATGTATATACCACCAATGGAGGGCGTTTCAATGTTGAACAACGCCGAAAAGGTCCCTCCTCCGGATGCGCCCTCTATACTGATAAAATGGGGAGTTTTATAATGACAGCAACTGCTGCATCATTTGCCTGTTAACCTTCATGTTATAACTCTATGTATTATAATAGTCTAAACTATAAGCGAAGTGTATTTCTATTATTTATGACATATATAGATTATGTGTGATGTACGTAAGCATGTAAGCATTTTTTCTCCATTAAAACGACGTTATTGTTGGTTTTGTTGTTTCAAGTGGCAAAGAATAGAATGATTGAAATTAGGCCAAACAAACAGCTTGAGTTTAAAAGAATGAATGAGGATAGAAATAAGTTTTTAGAGCGTTCAGTTATACATAGCGCGAATAATAATGGATACTGAGAGGGGAAAAAATACTTGATATATTACTGCTAAAGATAAATGAATATGTTTGAATGCATATATTTTAATAATGTGAATAATAATAAGTAATGATTATGGAGTATAATTTACAATAGTTTAAATTGATAGATATTATATTTGAATATTATAATTAAATTATATATTATATATATATATAAATTAAATTATAATTAATATTATAACACACACAACTTTGTTACATATAAGCTATACATAAAGACATGAGATCACATATGGACTCTCTGTGGGCTCATCGGTGTTTGAAAAGAGTTATCGCAAAGAAGGTTCATTAAACGTTACGTGTAAATATGCATAAAATGTATGTGTAACTACTATTTGTACTTCTATAATAATTTAATAGGAAGTTATTCACTTCAATCAAAATGATCATCATATGTTATAATTAATATTATGTAATTTTATTAAAATTACTTTTGCAAAAGTAATTAGGGTATAATTAAATACGTGTCATATAATATATATATGAACTTACAACATATAAAAATAAACAAAATTAACCTTCTATGTTTTGGAGGTGTACATTTATTCTATATTGTCTTATTTCATGACATTATTGACTTCAAGGTGAAATGACGTAGCAGCTGTACAAGAGTTCAATACTTCTTGAAGACTTTATGCACATATGCACAATGTTATGCATATAATGGAAATATATATCATACAATATATATATTTAGGCGATAATATTATAGTTACAAAGCGTTATGACCTCTCAAAAGCTCCACCCACTTTTTCCGAATGACAGTTTTTATTTCTCATTTATATATTTTCCCCAATACTGATCATACAGCTACAGCCAAGGTTATTGCTCAATTTTTTACTTATCGTATAAAAAAGACATTTATCACTATAATTTATATAGTGCTGAGAATATATATATAGCTGTGGGAGTGCCATAACGTATTACCAACCTATTTTATGCTTTTATTATTAGTTTTAGATTTTATTGTTTTATAAAGGTCATATGTCACAATTACAATAAAATGTATTCAAGTAAAACTTGTGTTCTTCAAAGTGAGATAAATATTTGTAACATAATATCTGATCACATTTATGTGGTAATTTGATGAATTCAATCAATTATAATTTGATATATTTATCACAAAATGTACGGATTTCATTTAACTGTGATATTATACTGTATATCAACTTTGGTTACTAGCATTTAAAAATGTTAAACAATTTATTATTTCTACAAAAAATATTATTCATAAATCACAAATTGATAGACTTCACTCAGTGTATATATTCAAAATAATTTTTCCAAGCAGAAAGTTTCCATTTTCAACTATTATATATTATTAGCCTTCATAAGTTTCTTTCCAGTTTGGATGGATACTACAACAACACCGTTAACGTATTCTGCATATTGTCAGAAGCGGCGGTATAATCACAGGAGCGTGAGAGGAGCTGATTACCTCTAAGGAGGCCAAGGGGTACTCAGGGGTCCAGTACTCAGATCGTTCAGTTCGGGAACACTTGAATAGTGACATGGTTACAATGTCAGCTGTCCAGTTGATGTCAGGATTACTATTGTTATTCAAATTATGAGAATAGTCGTCGCATCCATTTCTGGTCCCTATCTGTATCCTTTTCTGCATAGTTGGAGAGATTGTATATTATCAAAACTTCTAAGCAATCTTCTCTCTCTCTTCTTGTCTCTCTCGTGAGTAAATTCTATCTTTATCTCACTTTCCACGTCGCCCCTATCTCTCCCATGCTTTCTCTCTCTATGAGATATAGCACTTTCTCTATCTCTCTCTCTCTCTCAATCCAGTCTATCTCTTTCTATACTTTTCCCAGACCTTATTTTCTGTTACGGTACACACTATACCAATGGATATAGTTGGGGCGGGTGAAAACTTCCGGAAACGGATATTTGATGTTGATGTCTGTGACGCCAGGAGAGAGAGAGAGAGAGCTCTCCCTTTCTCTCACTTTCGGTCTACGCCTGCGAGTAGAAGTAGAGGAGGTGGTGGAAAATGAATAAATAATAAATAGTTATGAAAATGTGGAAATACGTCGACCACATTAACTCTGTCGTTTTATAAGGCTTTAATTGGTCCCAGTGAAACAATGCAGTGCTCCGCCCTCTGCTCACAGTAATGTGGCGAGGCAATGATTGATATTTTATATTTACCAATATAGGCTACTGATGATGCCTGCCTGTTTCTACGTTTCCAAAACTAATTAAATACTTTAATTGAATGTATTTGAATAAACAGAACCCCCCCCCCTATATAATGAGCGTGACTGATAATGTTGTGTGAAAATAGTGTTCTATATGAAATAAGTTAATACGATTTTGTGTCCATGATATAATATTCTTTGTGATAATCGATAAATCTTTGATAATTAATTAATTATTACGGTATGATGGCCAATATTTGGGAATACCATATAATATGGTGCGAACAAACTATAGCGATATAGTTGAACTGAGTAACATGGAATTAGTCAAACAAAATGGAAATACAGAAATAAAACTTAACACAGTTGATAAGAAATGTTTGATTCGATGCTTGATGCGATGCCAGCAATTTTACATAATATTATAGTATTACATACTTAACCATAAACATTAATTTATTTAATTAGGCCTATATAAAGATATCAATGAAACAAATCAATTAAGCTAGATACAATAATCACATAATCAGTGTTCTATATAGATGCACAGTGTTCATTTATACTTTATGTAGATCCGTGGATATACAAAAGCTTAGAATTAAAATGTATAATGTGATTATCTTCATTCATTTGTATAACAATCCATATAATAGTTGTCAAAATTATGCTTTTCATTATCATGATAAGCTAAATTGTTTTCATAATGAATAATATACATTTTAAATTTGATAATTTATTTTAAAGCTATACGACTATTTATTAAATTTAATTAAATTATATTATTTTAATTATCAATTTATATTAAATTAAATTAAATTCATATTAATGTAAATATAAATATAATATTGCATATAAGTTAATAATAAATTATATTAAATTATAAAATTTCAATTATTTATAAATTATTAATAGTTCTATTTATATATTTATTAATTAAATATTAAAAAAATTATTTAATAAAATGTACGTTAAATATATGTGACAAATATAGATTGCATCAAATAACTGTTTGTAAATGCGCATTATCTTGATTACAATAAACATAGTAACATTTTCTTATCTGACAGTATGAATATAATATAAGATATTTCTGTAATGATTTCAATATATTAATTGTAAAAATATATTGTTAACTCGAAGTTATACGTAAGCTAAGAACATTTTACGATCACATTAAAAACAATTGTTAATAATAATCGATAAAAAAATCTGTATAAATAATAAACCTACATTATTTAAAGTATTTAAAGTATTTAGCAGTCCTGGAGCCGGTTTCACATTCAAAATACTTATACTTGTACTTATCCACTTATAACTTATACTTATACTAGTAGTGGGTTTCTATTGAGACATAAGTTTTTAAGTAAATACTTATAAACTTATGATAATTTAAAAAACATAAGTGAAAAATGTTATTCCTCTAAATCAATAACTATCTATAATATATATAGGAGCAATAATACATAACGTAAATTAAAAAATCATTTGGAAATATGTATTTTTTTATTAACAGAAAATGTAATGTATCATAAAACATATCAGACTTCAAAACCGTACATGAGGATGACCAATGGAACAGGCAATTTTATATGGAACCTAAAAAATGTATCGGTATCCTCGAAAGCAACAGCATGGCGATGTGTTTGGCAGTGCATTGCAGCAATCACTTCAGACAACATGCGACAACAATGGATGTACAGTGGCCACAGGGAGAAGCAACGAATGTGCACACATCATACTTCAACAACAAATACCACCTGCCAAACGTGCTAGGAGTCGTTGATGGTACGCATATTCCAATCGAGCGACCTTCAAGCGACCCTTTCGAGCAAGCCTACGTCAATCGGAAGCATTTCCATTCCATCAACGCACAAATTGTCTGCGGTGCGGACTACAGAATAATTCACGCAGACATCAGTAATGTGGGAAGTGTCCACGATGCTAGAGTTTGAGATGAAAGTGAAGTCCCAGCTCAGCTCTAATTCAAAATGAAAGGTTGTCACTGCTTGGAGACAGTGCATACCCCTGTCGGTGGTACATTCTGACTCCGTATTACGCTCGAATGCGAGACAACCTGAACCTTATATTATATCGATATATTTATGTACTCTTAAATATTGATGTTTATTCGTTATTTTATGCTAAATGTTTTTTTTGTTAAACATAAGTGTACAAATACTAGACTTATAATTTTATAAGTTTTTACTTATGAATGTCGACGTGAAACAAGTTTATAAGCTATAAGTAAAATAGGTAAAAAAAGTATCATAATCCACTTAAGTGAAAAACATAAGTATAAGTGTAAGTATGGACAGAATGTGAAATAAGTTATAAGTTTCTAGTACTAGAAACTTATAACTTATACGACATGAAACAGGCTCCAGAACTCAAACACAGATTTGTAACACTGAGGACACAGGTGATTCTTGAAGTAACAAAGAGATATCAGGAGGGGGGTGTTTTTGGTTTCTAGAGAGCTCTATTTATAATAATTTTCTAAGTTTTAAAAGGTAGTAAATACGTATTTGCAGTTGTTAATTTTTTATCTTTTTCAGCTGCTTAAAATACCTTAATGGTTTTGGCGACGGACTCCATATAGCTAGTGTTTTGTATTCAAAATTTATACTTTGTTTGTAATTTTTTAGTCTTAAAAGTATTTCGACAGTTGACAAATGATTTTATTATCTCCAGTTATGCACCTGGCCTGTTTATCATTTGCATCTGTTTTTATGACAAATTTGATCGAGCTTCGTGCAATTTCAATAATTTTGTATAACTTTTAATTTGTACTTCATTAAATTGTTAAGTTTATATTTAATATTACTATTTAATTATATATTTTAAATTATTAATTATATTTTTTGCTCTCTAGGAGCTATTTAACAATGGCATATTTGTCACGTAAATAAAATGATTTGCATGCAATTCTTTTATAAATGATAACTTTTACATGAAAAAAAAAATATATATATTGCTAGGGATATTACACAAAATATTTTTTGTTTATTTTACTTTGTAAATAAATATAATTAAATACTAGGGCTACGTCAGTACAATACGTAATGGGTATGTATATATATTGTTTTAGCTTTACTTATGCTTAATGCCTGTGATCAATATAATTCTGAAAGCTAGTCGATATAACTTTTGACTTGGAATTAATTGTAACAAAAAAATTATTAATACCTATCGGTAGCAATTTTTATGGGGAGTAATATATAAAAAAATTAAAAAAATCTCCAAATAGTAATAATATAACAAATTATGCTTTTAAAGATTAAAACATTTATTGAGTGATTATTGCAAAATAAATACTTTTAATGTACTATTAGTTGTTTACATTTAACATCTTATCGTTTCGTTTCGTTTCATCATATTTTTAAACGTTGTTTATGTTGGTTACTTATTACTCATCACTATCAGAAATAAGGAAAAATATTAATAAATCCGAAGAAGTAGGTGAGTACATGAATTTAACTTTTTTTAATATAATGTAATGATATGAAATAATAATAAGTACTATTTACTTAATATTTACCTTGTCTTTGACCTTGTATTAATTTAGTATACTGTTGTGTCATAACCAATTTTAACGGTTATTTGTATTTCCTGAACTAGCCAGACAACCCAAACTAGCTAGAACTTTTTTTATTGATGAAGATAAACTCCAAACCACCTGTAATATTAAAGATATCATGTTTACGATCATCTATGCAAAAAATCAACTGCATGTAGATATCTTTAGTTTAGATACCTATTAAAGACAAAGTAATAAAAAAGTTCCAGCTAGTTTGGTTTTTTAAAATGGTAATTTTCAATGGAAATTGGTATATATCTAATGATCTCTCTGGTTTAAAAAGATATCTATGGTTGATTCTTTGCATAGATTATTGTGAACATGATATCTTTAATATTCCAGGTGATTTGGAGTTTAAATATCTTCAGTAATAAAAAAGTTCCAGCTAGTTCGGTTTTTAAAATGATAATTTTCAATAGAAATAGGTATATAACTAACAATTTCTCTGGTTTAAAAAGATATCTATGGTTAATATTTTGCATAGATGATTGTGAACATGATATATTTAATATTCCAGGTGGTTCAGAGTTTTTCTTCATTAATAAAAAAGTTCCAGCTAGTTTGGGTTTTTCTGGCTAGTTCGGGAAATACAAATTACTGAAAAATTACTTTATTATTTACATACTGTACATATTTTTAATAATAAATGAAAACATAATTAAATAATAAACTATTAGGAATATATAACAATAATAAATTGAAAACTTATAATTTTTATAAAATGCAAGAAAAAAAAATATTAAAAAAATATCTGTTATTTTTATGAAAAATTATAATTAACATAAACAGAAATAATTAATTTAGTTAATAAGTATATATAAGTTAATAAATATAGCTGGTATTGCTATGCAATTTTAATTGATTAAGAAAAGAATAAATATGGAGCCTCACATTTTGCTCAGCTTATTAATTTATTTTATAACTTATACCTTTGATAAGGTGGTATTACACAAAATATAAGGCTCCATATTTATTCTTTTCTTAATTTATTTAAATTACATAGCCACACCACCTTTATTTATTAACTTATATATACTTGTAATTTAAATTAATTATTTTTGTTTATATAAATTATAATGTTTGCTAAAATTGCTGGATATTTAAAAAAACATATATTCCTAATAGTTTATACAATTAAACATGTTAATTTAAAAAAAAATTAGGAGTAGCACCAAACAATTTTTTTGATGCAAAACAATATTTTTTTGGTTGCCAAGTATGCTAACTTTAAATTTCATTAAAAAAATCATACTCAGTAAATCTTGCTTAACAAACTATCAATCCTGTTCTGCTTTAGGTTAACAAATCTGTTTATAATATAATAATGTTTTACAGTGATGTATACTTAAGTTGTAATAAAAACACTGATTTATTGGAATACTTTAATGTTCATTTGTCATATTTCTGACCTTGTGATACTAATTAATTCAGACAAACAACAGTTATTACCAGTATAACTAATTTATTAACATCACACTAGTTAACAAAAATATATTACTAAAATAGAAATATTGAGTATTACTATTATCAATATTATTAGTAATTCTAATATTTAATACAAATAATAATAATATTTACATTATTTTTTATATAATATATATATATATATTGTATAATATTATATATATCATAAAATTCATTATACATTTAATTGTTATCTAATTAATTATTATTATTAAAATTAATTGTTTAGTTATTCATTACACATTTAATAGTATAAACTATACATAAATTATTTATATCAGTGAAATTTATTTAAAAAATTTTTTTTTTTGATATTAACTCTTATTCATCTGATTTCATTAATATTTATAGGTTTATTATAGAATTCATAAATGTTTTCTATAAATTATTATTATTGTAAAATATATGATTATTTAATTAGTATACTTATGGTTGGATCCATAATCCATCCAATATTTAATGCTATATAATAAGTACATATATAGTATATATTAGCTTTATTATCTATCTAAGACTAATTAAATTTGGTTATATTTAAAGTATATATCTGATATATACTTATTATGAATATAAGCACAGTAAACTAAGATATTAAAAAAATAAATGAATATAAAACAATATTTTAAA
Organism: Coelogynopora nodosa; assembly: GCA_034780555.1. Taxonomy (NCBI): domain Eukaryota; kingdom Metazoa; phylum Platyhelminthes; order Proseriata; family Coelogynoporidae; genus Coelogynopora; species Coelogynopora nodosa. The sequence continues at coordinate 16,609 of JAUZND010032281.1, forward strand.
TATATATATATATACTCCCATTAACAAAAGTATTATTCTAATTATTTTTTTATTTACTTAGTTAATTTTTTTATTTATAATATTTCTCCTTATTAAATTATTATTTTCAAAATCTTTCTTTCTTAAAATATAACAGATTTTTGTAACTGTCAAAATTATTTATTAAAAAAGTTTATATAAATAATGCATTGTCTAGAGGAAAAGCATATATTATATATATAGAATGTTTAAGAGTATAGTATGCAGCTTAGATATTAATCTAATTATACATTTAGAGATATATAGTAATTAAAAAATATATTCTGTATGATAGACTATTTTTACTCTCATTATGGTCACATATAAAATGGTTTCCTTAACCTGTCATACATGGACATATTTTGTAGGGTTTGCTATATGGAGAAAAAACATAACTGAAAACATAACATCCCTGAAAAAAACATACTTCCTATGATCCAATTAAGCTGATATTTGGTATACAGATACCTTCTAAAGATTTTTCAAGCTATTTTATTTTCTTAAGAAATAATTTATTAGTATCATTTTTATTACCTGATTACATTATGTCATAAATTCCAGTTAGGAAAGATACAGGAAAATAACCATATATGCTATAACTTTTGACCAATGCAACCAATTGACTTAATTATTTTGGCAATTTATTCCAGATCATAAAATCTATATTTATTTGGTATATTTAAAAAATATACTACTTATATAAATAAGCTACAAATAGTATAAATGTTGTTTGAGTATTATTTAAAATTGCTGGTTATTTTAATAAATAATTTAATAATTGAAGTTACATGTATAATTCACAATAAACTTATTTTTTCTATTAATGTTTCAAGTTTTAGCTAATAATATCATCGGCAAAATAGTTAAATAATAACACAATTTTTTCTGGTATGTTAAACTATTCAAAATTATATTTCTTTTAATTTTTTAGTTAGATAAAAGTATTTCAACCACTGAGTAAAAAAATTATGGTCATACATTATATACTTCAATGAAAAACTTAAATTATTTGAAAAATAATTTGCCAAGCCCACCCCTCCATGTACAAAGGGTTAAAATTATTGAAAATATTTATCTTCAAAATATTTAAAGAAAATTACATCATTTGTTGGAATTTGAATACTAACATTTAAAAAATTCATAAAGATTTATTCAATAAAAAAATTCATAAAGATTTATTCAATAAAAAATTCATATAAAAAATTTGTTTAACCATCCATAACAAAATTTAATTTTTTTGTTTTAATACATTGCATAATTTTAATAATATTACTTATATTTCTATTAGTTCTCCATCCTGTCAGACTGCTAAAGTATATAGAAATAATTAATTATGTAAATCAATATAATTTAATTAATATTAAATATTATTAATATTAATTATGCTAAAGGGGAACTACCTTCCATAGAAATAATTTACTTACATATTCATAAGTGGAGCTTTTAAGACACCTCTTACTGTGTCTAAAAAACACTCAATTAAATATTGTGCTTCCATTTTTAGTAGATCTGGTATTAATCACTCTTGAATCTGTTAATAAAATTAAAAGCGTTACTGCTGATTCTTTTTAAACTTTTGATTTCCGTAATCTATACACAAACTTATCATTGTCTAATATTGATGCTAATCTTATTATTAAAGTGTTAAATTATTATAAACACATATTGCATTTAATAGTTTTTCAGACATCGCAGAGTCTTGCAGTTATAATTATTTTTGATTGGTTTGATTTTTGCCTGGCTGTTAAATTTTTTATTTTAATAAAATTTGAACCTTACATTTTTAATCATATAAAACTTTAATACAAATATTGTTGATATTAAAATATTTTCAAGCTTATTTTTATATTTTTCAATGTTATATATTGGTCTTTATGTTTTTAATAAAAAAAAGTTATGTTACATGCAAAAATTTACCTAATGTTAATGATTTCAAATTTGAAAAACTATTTTCACAGTAAATTAATTTGTTTACTAATGTTTGTATGCATTTATCAGATTTTACCTTTAGAGTTTCTCTTATTTTTAATAATTTTATTGAATGTGGTTCCATGAAAAAGTGTCTTATTAAAATAAAAATTAGTCTTCAATATTTCAACTTATTTGAAAAATATTATTGTTATTATAATACACTCGATCTTATTAAATAATTATATTTTCATACCGAATAATACTCAGGTTGTTAAAAAGAGCATGTTAATTATATATCCAGTCACTCCTATTAAAATATTAATATTGCTTTTTATTACCAGTCAGTCTTCATAGTTCTGGAATCTCTAATTATTTCAATTTTATTAATTGTAAATAAATTAAACATTATCCTAACCATATAAAAATTGTTATCAAAGTCAGTATAATTCTAATTAATTAAATTGTGGCATTTACAATAAAAAACAACAATGCGTAACTTTTAAAACCAGCTTTGCTGCTTTTGATCAATTATTTAATAATAACCTTTAACAGGTCCTTTCATTAGTCTGTTTAGTGGGTGTCTTATTTTCTTACGAATTGGTTTTACCTATTTTTGTTTCCGTTAGAGTATGTACGAATTTTAATCAGCAGCAATACAGCTATTCATCGATTTCTATACTTGTCGGTGGAAACTTTTAGGGATGAGAACAATGTTTCAACATATTCATCAAGTTGGTTGGCCAGGTGCCTCTAGGGACTGAGAAAGATATTTTAAAGGACATTTGTGATACTAAAGAAATTGCTTCTTCACGTATGGGACTTTAATTAAAATTGTATAATCGTTATTTAATCATGTTTGAAAATGTTAAATAAATCGAATGTAAACTTTTTGCACTGCAGATCATGACCGAAATAGTTGTTCTACTGTAAAATGATGTTTTTATACATGTCGTGTTGTGATGATACAATATGGGCAGCTGCAAATTTGTTGCGTTCGGCTTAGGGCCTATGTGTGTATATTTTCAATATTTATGGAGTATAACTTATGGATTTTTTAAATGAAAATAACTGTGATTCGTATTAGCATTGTTTGCCGAAATAAGGCGATACTTTAGTTACATCATGAGTTCCTTTAGTATAATATTCAAAAATAATTATTTGGTTTAGATTTACAGTTTATAATGACATGTTAAAACATTTTATTTTCACAAATATAAAAAACAATTTAAATGACATTATCTAATAATTTGAACGTTTGGATCATTTTATTTCACATTTCGTTAATATTGCATTAGAAAATGCAAATTACGAAGGGTTAACAGAAATCGTTGACGATCAAAGGGTCGTTTTAAAATATTTTATGACCTTTACACTATCAACACAGAGACTGTCTATGTATATATATTATACATAATAATTATGTTATAGCTTACGACCTATTAAGTAAACTTTTCCGCATATTTTGTTTGGATGAACGTTTTCGTCTAACAATAATCTAGGATATGAGCATTTTTAGTGGATCGCATATAATAATTTTTTATAGTTCTGTCACATATATATATCTTTTTCTGTACCATATTGCAAATAACTATTCATTGTTAACTTTGTGGATGATCTAGTTGTTTACTTCACTATATTCAATGTAACTAAGTGATGTGTAAACAAATTCTTATAGTTATAACACTCAGTGTGATCGGCACAATTCTATAATCTTGACTCTCATATCGCTCAACTTACAACAGGGTAACTTATTATAGCTAACATTTAAACTATTACAGCAGTAAAAGAATGTTATGTTAGAAGGTAGGCTATGTGAGCGGTTAGATTATTATATTAATGTCTTCTATTTGGTAATTATAGACTTTTAGTGTATAATTTATTGATACTCTTGTGGTGTGCAACGAAAGCATTGTTTTGGAATAGTTTTATAGTACGTACGTACGCTATATGTAATCTTTATAGTACACATTATTTTGCTTCGTTTATACGCATTGTAATAAGCCTACATATATTTTTATTTTTAATAATCTACATTTGTGTTTCTATATGAAGTTTTCATATAATAAAATACATCACATACTATCGTTGTCGTCCAATATACAATAATTCATTATGCTTGTATCTTGCTTATACTTATTCACATTAATCGTATACCTGCTGCCAACAACACATAAATTGAGTAGATTGATAATGTTAAGTGTTTCATTTACTCTGGTATCATAATATTGGTGACTGACCTTTCTGATCATGTTGACGAAGTACAGAGAGCAGATTATGTCACCGCAGAAACTGTGTACAACGTGCTCCAAACTATACATAGGTTACACAGTCAGACCACTGCATATCAGAGCCAAAGAACACCTAAGCGGCAGTCAAGGCTACATCTTCCAACACGGCACGATATGCAAAGGATCCTTCAGATTCGAAGTGCACCACACGGTGGGCCTACGTGCAAGGGAGGCTATTGCCATACATGAGCTAAAGCCGTCCAGATCAACAGTCAACTCACTGGAGACCTTATTTCATCGTAAACTTATATTTACTTAAATATTTGTGTTTTATACTCCATTTCTTTACATTACTGCTTTTTAGTAGTATGTGGAGTTTATTCTGTATTTCTTGCCTTTGCGCTCGACCTTTTCTTTCTGTACATTCTGTATCTGCTGTGACGTAATTGGGTATTGATTCTGTTTTTATCGACAGCGAACGTTGACAGCGTATTAGCGCTACTTACAGTTAATAAGGTGGTATTATTACCACGAAATATGAGGCCCCTTATTTTTGTTATTTTAAATTTAAATTGCGTAGCTATACCGGCTTACTTTCTTAACTGTACTATGTAGTTTACTATAGACGTCATCATATTGTATATCACTCAATAACGATTCATTTTATTTATTTCAGAATTATTCTGCTGCTCAACTCAGTGATGAAGTTGAAAGAGTTCGGCGGTGAGAAACTATAACATTAAATTACCCATTTATCGATGACATGGAGAAGGCGATACTCTAACGCTAATTGTTTCTGCATATATAAATATGTGCATTTAATAATGATGATAGTTTAGAAGAGGTTAGACATTGGAATAAAAACAAAAATTTAATAGAATAAAAATATTTTGTATATAGTATTAATTAAACTACCCTTTTAAATTAATTTTTTTTGAAAGTGATATTCCAAAATAATTGTAATATTTTCTATTGTTCATTCGCTGTTGATATTTTTTATAAGAGAAAACGTGTTTAAATACATAGAACATTAGTGAAGTAAAAATATTTTATTTTATTCTTATATATATCGCATTTTTATTAACGGTACTTTACATGCAATTCCTAAACTGAACAATCCTTTATTAAATATCTAAGAAGTACTACTTAACTGTATTCGTCGTATATGTGATAAACCAATCCCGAATCAGTTTATTTATATAATCTTAAATTTAAAGTTGAACTTGTAGATGTTTAAAGTTAAATAATTTATTATAAATTCTCTCACTTTGTAAGTAAAATATAAAATTTAATATTTTAATAAACATACACTTTATTTAATTAGTATTGACAAACTTTAGTAATTTTATACTCTGTAGAAGATTGGTTTTCGTTTCTCCTAAATGTGTACGTTTATAATAATGGTTAGTTCCCTGCATAATACATGAAGGTTGTGTGCTACGAGAGCTCCTATCTAAATACGAATATCTGTGAAATTTGGTCTTTCTTCGGCTATCTTTTTCAGTGGATTTTATATCAAATTAAAGTTTTTTGCGCCAGCTATCGAGTGGTCCACTTTTATCGTCTATTCATCTACCCCATAAGTGGAATTTTGCCGTTTTTCAACAGTTTGTTGCCTTGTATCTGGGCTATTGCGCAATAACCTACTGTGTTTGTATTCTTTCTTACAATGGATAATATCGACCAACTTACTTCTTCAGAAATTTACAAGCTAAGCAAGCGAAGTTTGCTTCAGCTCGTTTAAAGCCGACAAACATCGCAGGTATTCATGTTCATCGTTTAACGACACTCACACAAGCAATTGTGATCTTCCTATATCTACACCAACTAAAATAACCATGTCTGAACAATCCACTATTAACTCGACCGGTATCACAATAGATCAACTCAATTCCGCTCTCTCCAAGCA
>JAUZND010032292.1:0-16264 GCA_034780555.1 Coelogynopora nodosa
CCCCCACAGGTGGTCAGGTGACGGGGTGGACTCTCTCCAGACACGGGATCGATGGATGGCTTGATCCCCGCGGTCCAGAGTGCCCTGTGAGAGGCGGAGGGTGTGGTCCACCAGGTGCTCGAGACTGTGGTAGCCCGGCTCCTTTGGGGGCGCCATGTCGGGGTCGCTGTGGAGAGATATGTATTTCATATTTGTCATAAGTTCAAAAAGAAGTAGTTAACTAGTTGAGACAGGGGGACATATTCAGCAAGAGAGAGAGAATTGTAGGAAGGGGAGAACAGCGTGAAATAGAATAAAAAAGTTTAAAGTTAGCGCTACAAAAAACAGCTAGATAGAATGAAGTTCGGGAGAGAGCATTTGCGGATAATAAAAAAATGGAATATGTTGATGATAATAAGCAGATCTACTAATTAAATAGAATTGTTTAATACCATTGTTAACTATAACTTAACATAAAACTTCAAAAAACCTCAAGTCTTGTCAACTACCAACCTTAGAGACCTGAGAAGAACACATTGCCTCGCATCCTTCCCTCGCCGCTCTTCCTCCCCTCGATGCTGGTAGCCCCCCCGGTCACCCCCGTCATGCTCCCCCCAGGCGGGCACCGGGACAGGGGCCCCCCTCACCATCCTCAGTTTGCCCGACTCAAAGCCCTCTCCACGCTCGGGTCGATATTCGGCTGCAGCCTTCTCCTCCTCTTCGTCATCGGCCTCCAGACCTGAAGTGAAGGATATCAACAGTAAACTATATTATATACCTTCGACACTCTCTCAGAAGACCCCTGGATCATTTATAGGAATCATCCGAAACTAAATGAGAGGAGGTGTGATAATATGGACATGTCTATAAGACGTAACCAAAGACCACAATATTGAAGGCAATCAAATATAGATTAAACTTTTCAATCAAAAACAACATTCGCCCGCTAACCCCTGTTTGTAAAAATAAAATGATTCAGTGAATTTGCTTTCCAGCTATTCCCTCTTTAATAAATTTATATAAAAGAACATAATATATAGATACTAAATTGTGAATAATAATAATTTCCATTATTAATTTATCTAAAGAAAAAGTTAAATAAATGTTTAACTGAAAAGCAAAATTACACTTTACTGTATTTTATCAGATTTAGATGATTCCTACAAAAGACCTAAAGCAACTCTAAGCCAGAAAAATGTGATGCCTAAAATATAAAATTAGCCTTCATCAAAGCACACCTAGCAGCAATTTCATAGATAGATTTGTAAGTAGTAAGAAAATGTGTGATTCTGAACACGGCCCCCTCCCCCCAGTTCACGACCTCAGTAACATTATTGCCAGACTAACCCTTGTTGTCGTACTGGTCCTCCGACTCTAGCCGCTTGAGCATGTACTCCATGAGACCCTGGAAGATCTCGAGTAGATTGCAGATTGCCGTTCTGTCGCCCGTCATTAGGTCGTCCACAGTAATGTGGGACATCGAAACCTGAAGGATGTCACGTGACATGGAATCCAGAATGACGCGCAGGTTATGCCGGTCGTCCTGAGGTGACTTTGGATTGTGCACGATGTCGGCTGTCGGAATTGTGAATAGAGAAGTAGGGCACACAATCAAGGATTAGAAAAGAGGCTGTTCAGAACGCACATTCTGTACAGAAAAACACCCTACGAAATTAAAATAACATTCACTGAATTAAATTGATTTCGTAATTAAACATTTTAACGCCTAGCAAAAACATTGTTTTCTAAAGAAGAGAATTATATAACTGTTTTAATGTTCTTTTACAGGTTGACACTGGTATAAAGCATGTTATAAGTTTAAAAACTAATTTATACTAATTATAATGAAAAATTAGAGCAAAATGGCATTGTGGCCAATTTTAAAATGAAAGATAGAAACTTACTGACTATACCTTCCCCGCACAAGGCTTCGAACAGTGGTACAAATATGTTGGCACCAATGTCTTCAATGTGGCTGATTTTCTTCGGGATGCGCAGCTGCTGTAGCAGTTCGTTCGCCATAAATATGTACCCTGAAAGTGTGTCACATGTCAGTTGTTAAATTTATTAGTCTAAATAGTGGTCAGTGTATGCAACAGTCATCGTAAAAAGACATTGTTCCTTAATAACAATTTGGTTTTAAGCATAAAAATAATATAACGTTTAAGACTAATATCAACTTTATATTCTGTGTCGATAGTAAATTAATTAGTAAAAGAATAATAAATATTTATAAAATTATGTCGAACAAAGTATTAATTTCAATTAAAAAGTCAATACATCAATGAAATGACCTAAAAATAAAGCAGTTTAGTTATCTGCAGTCATATTAAACTAATTTTAAGACAGAAACTGAGGTAAATTTAAAGGGTAATAACTAGAACAAATAAAAAAACTGTATAACAAGCAAACGATCGGCTCACATTTCTCAAGATTTTCGCTACCTTCGTGTATGATAACTAATACACAAAACATATATTACATTAAAGAATGTCTCAATAAATTGTCTCAATAAAATGCACAAATGAAGTGACTCTTACCTGAAGAAGCGTCAGACATTTTCACTTTGTTGTGTCTTTGTAAGCAAGCTGAAATAGAGCAGTAGTAATTAATTACTTAGCATACTTAATAATAGTAGAATTTAGAATAATAATTGATTGATTATAATATGAGCTGTGTTACAATAAAAGACAAACATGTATATTTTAACATTAGTTTTAATGTAGTTGAGAGATCTATCAACATATGAATAGTCATGTAGCAGCTCAACTTTTAATATGAACTAAATTATACATATATTATTGACACTAAATTTATAGTTATATATTAAAGTTAACACATGCCTTTGGGAATAGGTAAAACAGAATGTTTTATTAATACTTATTATATCTTAAATAAATAATTATAAATAAGATAATACTAAAAAAGAATAATTTAATATATTGAATATGTTAACAAAATACATGTAAATAATGATGTCAAAGTTTTTGACAATTACTAAGAATTTATAGGTAAGCTCTAATGCTCTTAACTAGTGCTAAAGTCAAGAGCATAATTATTATAAGGTTACTGAATGGAATACTAGTGTTCTATATTATGAAAAATAAGTTTATAAAAGCATTTATAAACAAATAACTAAACATCATAATAACCATATAATTTAATGGTGTTTTCAAAATGAGATTAAGTAGGATCCTTTGAAGACCACTGTTTCTACAGTTACATGCAAATAATATTGATAACACAAACTTTCTAAATGTTTTAAACACATCAAAGAGTGTTATATTGTCATATTTTCTAATCTCCAAAATCTTTATATATATATATATATAATGGTAGCAGTTTCAAAAACAAATTGAAAACTGGTAAGTTTTGTGTTTCGAATATCTATTATGAACTAATTACTTACACTTGAAATGCTCTCCCTTCATAGTTGTTATAAATAAAACGACAAGTAATCATTTAATAGTTGAAAATACAATATAGTGAGAGTTCCAACTAATTTTCTCAATTAGCAAGAGTTGGCACTTGAAGTTTTAATTAGTTTATCATTACAAAATGAATTATCGAATTGCTATTCAATTGTTTGAACACTAGAATTAATTATGTGGACATTCTATCCAAGCTACAAATTTTTAACTATTTTATGTAATTTTGCACAACATTTATTTCAGATTATACGTTCTGAATTAAGATTTCAAGTTCTTGTTAAATGTCTAAGTTAAAAAGTATATTTCAGAAATCCAAAGTTTGTCCGTTTTGAGCTTTAATTATCAATATTGTTATACAATAACATTTCAGTATTTCTACAAATGATATTTAAATCTTACACAGCTGAAAGATAATGTACACAATATTGTCAAGAGAATTCCAGTAATAAGCAATAAACAGGTTGTTTTAGATAACATACACAAAAAATGTTAATTTAAATACAGCATATGTAAAGGATGAATATAGCATATTCATTTTGGGTAAATGGAAACTATACCAAAACAACAAAAAATTCCAGGCAAATAACTCCTTTGTATGTGATGAATCAAATATTATAATAGAAAAACCAACTAAATTGTATGGTTGTGAAATTATGAAATATGACTGTGTTCATTTGACTTACACCAATAGATCTATTCATATATTTTATACTTTTTAAAATATGTCAATAGTTAAATTTGTGAACTTTATGGCTAATTGTCTGCTGATTACCTATCTAAATATATAAAAGAAACATTCAGCAGCCTATAATCATTATCTAAATATATGTTAGTCATATAATTATAGATTTTGACCTACATTTTTAATATTGATTTATCAAAGCATTCTGTTACATATTACTGATTTTTTTCCCAATTGTTAACAAGTAAATTATCTGCAATGTCTGATAGTAATTGTGACTGGTTTTGCAATGACATGCAAATATACTTCATATTTTAAATTTCTAAATAAATTAAGTAATTTAAAAAATAACTTTAGAAATAATAAACAGAATTTCAAAAAATAAGATAAATAAACTAATAATAGCATAACATAGATAACCAGTTGACACATGATGCATATTTATTATTACTATTACAAATTGGTATTTTATATTTATTTAAATTGTATTATTTAGTACCAGTAGAAACTATATCATAATATACCAGGCACTATATCATACTTATATATGTTATGTAATATGGGAATAGTCAGACTATCAAGTGGGGAGGATGATGATATTGTTTGGTGGAACAAGAATAAAACTTAATGTAAACTGTTGATATGCATACTATTTCAGGTATTATCCACAACCCATATTTTGTGATTCAAAGACTTTGAAAGGACCTAACAGATTAATTGAAAAATAATAAAATAAAATGATTTTACTTACATATAAATGTATTGGTTAACATTTGAGTGAAATTAAATACTTCGAACGTAATGAATACCCCATTATGTATCAAACCATGTAGATAAAATCATCAGTAAAAATTTCTCATTTTCAAATTTTGATGTTTATACGTTGGTAAACAATTTTCATGCTGGTTTGAGTAAGGATCCAGTTTCTGGTATGAGTTGGCAGTTTTAAATGATCTCTTGTTGTTACTTTTCCTCTGGATGCATAACCAATCCTAATGTTACAGAGAGTACAATAAACATTACCAGGTTCCACCAACTTTGAAAAACAATTGAACATTATTTACTGATAGTCTCCATCTACTTTGACAGTTTCATATGAATCCTGCCAATCCCACTCATGCCAGAATCTTGTGAACAGTGCTTGAAATTTGAAAACACTTTTTTTTGAAAATGTTAAATATTAAATAATCTATATCTATCATCCATATTTGACATCCATAAAACACATTTAAAAATGTTAAATAAACTAAATTGTAAGTTTTAGGCAGAATTATTTTGACAGGGGAAGTATCGTTCACAACATTTTAGTATGAGTACAAGAAAATTTACATGTAATATAAATTACAAATAACATCCTAGTACAATTAGAAGTATATATTTACATTTAATATAAATTACAAATAACAATTTTACATTCAAGCATCTTTTTGGCTTCCTAACTAAATAACAAGTTACCAGAAAACAAAATTGATAACATTAAAGAAAGAAATAAAAATAAAAGACACAATTAATGAGGGTGTAAAACATTTAGCTCAATTAGAGAATAACAAGTTGACAAAAACTTGTACAAAGTGCAAATTTTTTCTTCTCCTATATACACAATTAATTTGCTCATAATTAACATAAAGCATAAATAACATACACCTTTTTACAAAATATTAGGGGTCGGGGGGTTCATTTATTTTATTGCATTTCTTTATGAATCTTAGGACCCAACCAAATTGTTATCAAAAAACAGAAATCTGCCTAAAAGTAGAAATATCACAGGCCTGTTTATTTTTGCTTAAACATTCTTTGTATCAAAACTAAATATAAAATTTTCATTTAACATCAATAGATAAATTGTTTTAAAATCATAAATCAGAAACTCATATTATTAATAAATTATTGAAAGAATGAAATATCATTTTTTATTGAATTTTGTGTAACATTTATTTTAATATAAATAGGGTGAATATTAACATAAACATTTTAATGTCATTTGTATATGTATAAACCCACTGTAAGCATTAAGTAAATAAAAACTGTTTTAGTTCTTGACTAACAAATATATCTAAATTGTTATACCATGTTTATACATAAAAATATATTAGTGCTATTTATATTTTATTAGTATAATTATTTGTATATTAAAATTAGCAATAAAAGATAAAGTGTATTTAATCTGAACAAATAAATTAAAAAATAATGGATATTTTTTTTAATTACATATAAAATAATGGGTTAGAAAATACTGTATATTAACTTTATTGAATATTATTCTAATTCTAATATAAAATAATAACCAATAGCCCAGTAAAATATATGTCACTAGCTTATAAAAAATTTCATTGATTTTGTTAGCTTTGTTTGATTTTTTTTTAATTTCCTGTATTAAATTGTAGGTAAAATTTGTTTAAATTAGAAATAATTCATAGTATTTTAATATACATCAATAATTACATAATCAATTTTTGTGCAAAAAAACATACATCAGACAGACATGCCAACATTTCTAAACAAAAATATGGATATTTGAATATTCTCCAATCATATATGGCAAGCCTCCAAATCAGCACATAGCACAAATTTGTATTGTGTTTTATAACTAAGAATACAAATAAAATCATTTTAAAAAAGTATGATTGTCCCAAATAAATTGAGACAGATGGCAGGTCTGTATCATAATGATGAAAAAAAATTGAGTGAAAAGATTTCTATTATATATTTTCTAATAAAATTAATTATAATTAAACAGGGGCGGATCTAGGATTTTACAGGTGCGGGTGTCCAGTCCATCTGAAAGGGGGACCGGTCAGGAGATCCCATTTCCCAGAAAATGGGATATAAATATTTAATAAATATGTTTTAATATTTGTCTGATAGAAATTAATAATTTTATATATTTATTGATGTATATTATCTATAAAAATATTGGTGTACAACATTTTAGATTTAAAGCTTTTTTGGAACATGTTACTTTATCAGAAATTATTAAAAAATAAAAAATATACTGAAATATATGATTATCATATAGACAGTGGAAATTATTGAAACATTTAGATTTTAAGATAGAGCCATTGTATTTTCTGACAGTAGAGAATATATCAACTTTAGAAAAGAAGAAAATATTGGTTATAATATCTTTAAAATAATTGGGTAATACATTAGTAAGTTATTATTATTCTATTTAAGTGGATAAGTATATATTTATAAATTAACACAAATATATTTGTTAATATTTTTATTTTGTATTGATAATTTATTTTTAATGGTAGTCAATTAAGTCCATGTGTATTTTATTTTTGATATGCCTTAAATTTGAAATAATTACAATTAATTTATAGATATAATAATATATTTTTTAAATGATTATAGAAAGATATCTCCTAAATATATAATAGCTATATAAAATTTATAGATTTTAATACATATCAATAATATTAGACATTAGTAATATTGTGTTGATTTTGTATTCTCTGATCTCATGTTGGTGGTAAACACAGTAATATGTCACATATTTTAACAGCTACTCATCCATATTGTGTGATTATTTGAGAATATCTTAATTTTTATATTTATTCCTTTTTTGTGTTGCCTGATTTTTGCTCTTTTTCAGATATCTCTTATGCAATTATTTGACATCCCTGACATACATGATTTCCTTAATCAATCAATTTCCTCCAAAACAATTATCTCAATCTGATATTTTAACTCTGGAGTCACTGAATACTGCTCTTTAACAATTATGTGCAGAAATTAGGAACCATTTTTAATAAGATTTGTAATGTGATATCATTTTTTTAAATATACTGACACTGTTAAACTATATTTTATTAAAAAGAAATTTACTTAAATCTGCTGTAATTGAGAAGTCCTTTGCATCAAAAGTTCATGGCAGCACAAACAGATATTAATTTAAGTTATCATACTTCTATTCTTTCTCATCTTGTTAAGAAGTAATACAATTCTATACTAAGACCTGGCCATATGGCATGTAAAACTTTTTAAATTAAAAAACTAAAATATGTTAAATTTTTTATATTCATTTCAAGAGGTCATTTTGTTATTACTATTACTTATTAGTGATTTAAATTCAGAATTTTTTTGAAAAATGGCAGTTTTTATCATTAGGTACATTTTTATAAAAATACTATTCTAAAAAATTATGCTAGCAATAAAATCAGATCACTAAAAATATCAGTAGTACAAACTTTTTTTGCATGACATAATTATAAATTCAAATACCAGTGACAGTATTTTTAATTTATGTTAGACTTTCACTAAATATAACAAGCCTTTCTTTCTCTTATAAAAATACATTAAAATAAGGTTCCTATTTGGAAAGAAAGTAAGTAATGACCATGACAATATAAACTGTCTATAATACATTTAACTGTTTTAAAAGCTGACAAAGCCTATGCCATGGCCATGCATGGGTTATGACTCCTATGGGCCAGGGGTCATGAACACATACATATACTTCATTCTAAAAGTAAAAGAAAACATATTGAGTTAATTTAAATAAAGATTCAGTTCTAAATAGATTGTATATATAAATAATATTTCCATTGTTTTTAATTTATGTTAGACTTTCACTAAATATAACAAACCTTTCTTTCTCTTATAAAAATACATTAAAATAAGGCTCCTATTCGAAAAGAAAGTAAGTATGGACCATCAATATAAACTTTCTATAATACATTTAACTGTTTTAAAAGCTGACAAAACCCATGCCACGGCCGCATGGGTTATGACTCATATGGGCCAGGGGTCATGAACACATACATATATTTCATTCTAAAAGTAAAAGAAAACATATTGAGTTACTTTAAATAAAGATTCGGTTCTAAATAGATTGTAAATATAAGTAATATTTCCAGGATTTGAAGGAAAAAATTAAATCTACACAAAGCAGTTCACAACAAATTTAATTTTCGTGTAATTAAACGCTTACAATCACTATGCTATTTGATCAAATAAAACAAAAATATATACCCGTAAACATATTATCAGAAAAATAATGTTTAGAAAACATTTTAATTTGACGTTTGGGATAGATACCTATCACAAAAATGATAACCCATTTTTTGTTTTTGCAGCTATAACTATTCTAACTTAAATAGAAAAGGTGAATACGGAGTAAAACTGTGGAAAACTTATGACTCCAAAACTACTTATATTTTGCCAGACAATATTTATAATGGGAGGAATGGAATTGAATCGCGTTAGATAAATGTGGACCAAAATATTGTACTTACCATTATACAAAAATAGAATCATCAAGTTTTTCATTGCTGGAATATTGAATCCGACCATCTTTTGAATCAAAGGAACTGACCCCCTATATATTATAATTACATTCGACATCACATAATAATATGACATTTGTGGGCTTAAACGGAACAAGCTTAAAAGCGAAACAAGCGATGCATTCTACGGGCGTTGAAGGAGAATTTTGGTTTATGTTATTGAGAAACGTCAACATTGCTGGCACATACCATAAAACCAAACAATTAGGGATCTTTTACATATTGATGATATACTTATCCACAATTATTGATAACTATAAGCAATGACAGATGGAGTCCCAGATATTATATTTCCCTATAATATGAAAAAAGGCGATGTCGATCTTGCAGATTACATTATACCGTTGTACACATGCAAGCGGCTGAATCTAACAGATGCATGGCCCCTTGATATATTCCAAAACTTACTTATTTATATCTATAGAATGGAGAATTCGTATATAATCCTGCATGGAAACTACGACAACATTTTAAACGACGACTCTTGAACCTGCAGCAACGGTCAGTAGAACTGGCAACACCAATGATTCAAAGATGCCCTCAAAATGGCAATTTTAACAAAGCTATCAAGACATCAATGACATTTCTTGACTTTAATCCGGTCCCTCTGTCAACTGCACCCGCTGCACAAGCTCCTAGAATGATATAGAGGAGATGTCGCTTATTCCCTCGATGAACAGATCGCAATGTTTCTGCCATTTGTGTACGTTGAGCATAACCTTGTATGCCCGAACATTGTGATCGTAACATCACGATTACATGCAACAATTGTTGTTACATTATGTACAATATGTAACTTCTGAACCGAACTCAACAAACATTATTGTGCTTGCTGCATATCTATACGTATACATTCTATATGTGAACACACACATGTTATATGGTAATAATAATGTTATATATTATACTATACGTACATAAAATTACATGCTTGAAGTATCTATATTTTACAATTTTTATGATGTTAAAAATCTCTAATTTTTCCTTTATATTTAAAGTATTCCGTGAAACTCAAGATGCTCTCAAAAAATTGTGAACTCTTCTTGACTCAAGACTTTTTTATATCTAAAGTAATTTAAATGGGAAATCCTATGAATTTATAAAAATATATTTCATTCAATTTTCTGCATAATTATGTAATTCGGTAATATTTTTAATAATGTAAGAAATTAATTTAATATTTTCAATAATCAGAAGAAAAAAAATTAAAGTGGGCAAGTAATTAAGTTTTTGTGATTTTACGTTATTAAAGTTATTAAATTATAATCTGCTATTAATGTTTAGAATTTTAAAATATTATTGTTAGCATTTTTGCCAGCATTATTGTCATTAATCACTATCAGCATCTTTGCATTAACAATCAATTCAAAACCTAAAATAAATGCAATTTTTGCTTTTGTGCAATTAATTAATTTTAAAGTATACTTTTTTTCCTTTTTATCATTTTGTAAGTAGACTTCAAATTATATTATAGATTATAATTTAAGTATTATGTGAATATATTAAAAAACTTAATTTTTGTATTCAGTCACAATATTTTTTATATATTCATAATAACGACTTTACATTTTTGTCAAAATATAGGTACTTAAATTATCTAAAGAACATATGAAAATATTTGTTATATTTAAATACGTGATCGTGATCATGCATCAACTATAAGATATAAGTAATCAACAAATTATTAAATAATTTTTGAAGAAAGGAACAAGTGTGTCATGCAACAATATGAGATAGATTTCATATATATGTTGGACTGTTTTAAAGATGTTTTTTTGTGTTATTTAGATACCATAAAAAACGTACTGCAATACATTCGTGCATATCTGATTTTCTGGAAAAGATATAAAAAATATTAAAGTTTAAAAAAAATCTAAAAACTTTTTTATTAAACTTTTCAAAAATATTTCCTATGTATTATTATTAATAAATTCAGGCTGCAAGCAGTCTGATAAAATCGCTTTAAACGGCAGTCCATTTTGTCTGTCTTTCAATAGTTTTATTTTTTTCAAACACTTGTGTCATTAACATAAACTCAGTTTTACATTTACAATGAGTCAAATGAGTCAAACAGTGAGTCAAATGAGTCAAATGAGTCAAACAGTGAGTAAATGAGTCAAATGATCAAATGAGTTAAACAATGAGTAAATGATTCAAATGAGTCAAACAGTGAGTAAATGAGTCAAATGAGTCAAACAGTGAGTAAATGAGTCAAATGAGTCAAACAATGAGTAAATGAGTCAAATGAGTCAAACAATGAGTAAATGAGTCAAATGAGTCAAACAATGAGAAAATGAGTCAAATGAGTCAAACAGTGAATAAATGAGCCAAACTCATTCTACGTGGTTGCTATAATGTATCACTGATAATATAAAGATTCCATACTGGTCTCTTTTATGGGTATAATATCAATATATATTTGAATGCTACTTATATTTACATTAGTAACATACAAAGGTAACATATTTATTGTTTTAAGCGCGCTATATAATATATATTTCATATAGCCAATATTAAATATGAATTACCCTTAAATTTCTTTGCCAATCATGTGAATTATTTAAAGTATATTAAATAGAAAAGTAAACTGACATCCTGCACAAACATTTTTTAAACATTTAAAAAAAAATTTTCAAAGGAAATACATATTTTATAAGAGAAAAACAGAGATTTAGGCGAAACATCTAAAATAGTCAAAGTCAAATAACCCATTATAAATATATACTATTATTAATAAATTAGGTTATAACTATGATTTCTAAATCTAAAAATAAATTGAAATACTACATATTGTGTGCTAAATTTAATATAAAATCTAAGCAATAATTTATGAGTTTACAATTCTACCTCCTCTATAGATTCATTTTTTACTCTTGTATGTTAAGTTTTAAAATAAAAATGAATGAAGATTTGAGCCATAGTTTGTGAATAAAAAAAATTTTAATGGAAAAGTTTAACGCATATTACTAATCATAAGTAGGTAGGATATGTTATATATATATATATACATGTTACGAAGATAATCTATCAGAATATTGCAATATACCGTAAAAAATTATTATTAATTATATTTATCACACCGATATGCCGTATTTTATTATAATGCATTTCAATATATAAATTTATATAGATTTATAAATCATAAACTTTAAGAAATCTTCATATTTTTAAATTTCAATGTTTTTTTTATTATTTTTATAATCTAAATAATATATAAATATGTAATCTATGAAAACCTTAATAAAAAAACAGTCAAATTCATTTGTTCGCCTCACATCCCAAAGTCGCACCGCTTCCAAGGGTACCCCTATTTGTGACTTTCTTCCCACCATTTCGTAATAGAAGTACGTAATCATTTAATACGCGGTATCAGTGGTGCCCTTTACCTATTTAGAACCTGTATTAGAATAAGGTATTTGTTGGTAATAATATACTCTAAATACTACACAGATATGCAACTGTTCCCCTATAGGCAATTAAAGCTCTAAAGTATTAATCTGAAATACCATCCAGAAAAAAGTTTTACCTGCTTGAAACTTTGATGAGTAGCCTTTATACGTGCAACCATTCTTAAATGGTTTTAAATTTAGCGTTAAAAGTTTACGGATTATTCAGATTTAAAGGGTTTAAAATGGGAAAATATTTATTTACCTGCGACCAGAATTAAATTATGGTCCTTATAATTACAGTCACAGTATATATTTTAGAAACCTTTTTAGATGACCGATATACCTGATCGCATCTATTACGGTAACGTCACTGTTACAACTATTGACTGTATCTCATTGTGATATACTGTGTAAAAATATATTTATATACGAATATATATACATTATATATATATTAAACAGTAGTAAACTAATCGATACAATGTTGTCAACAATGTTAATGTAGTAGCAGCCCTATTAACTATTTTATGTTTAACAAGTTCCTTATAATAAGTTAAGTTTTTTACATTTTGTGATTTGTACAGTTGTGAGTTATTTATATAAATCATGTAGAAATATAAACATTGTATTATTCAAATTATATGTACAAATATTATAAATTTAGCAAAATTATTATAGTGTGTAAATATATTTTTTAATTAATTATAAATCTAGGCTATATATAACATAATTATATATTATATATTATGTAACATATATATATATATATCTATTTATAAAAATAACATTTTGATCGGTTTAAAGTCAAATTGTTAGATAAATGGACACAAATGGATAGATATATTTGTTTGCTATTTGGAACAAGATATTTATTTAAAATAGATATTCATACATATTTAATTTTATATGTCTTATTAATACACACTAAGAATTAATACATATACTACTTCTATGTTCTTACCGCTTCGTACTATTCAAATAATTAATTTAAATAATTTGAATAAGAATTAATTGAAGATATGATAACTGATTATCTCATAAAAGGCAGAAGATAAACTTTAAATTCTTTCAAACTAGGTGAAAACGAAGTCAGACAAAAATTTAATATCAATAAAATTACAATAATATAACGAAGCAGTACATAAATAATTTCCCATAACAAATAATTTAAAAAATGATTTACATATCAAGCTAAAATAATTTGTTCATCGATGTAGCTACATGTTACAATTAATTGTTCTTTCAATAAATAAATAAATAATTTTCGTATAAGTCTTTTTTAAATGATCAACAAAACAAAATGATCAATTTTATTGTAATAATAAATTTATAAAATTTTGTTAAAGAATTGTGTAAGAACGGAAACATATTCGCCAAACAGATTAAAAATGGATATTTAAACTTTACAAAATGTCAGTAGAAAGTTTTTATTTCGGCTATAATATATTTTCCAATTGGAAAATGGCCTCAAATACCAATCTTCCAAATATTATCGAAGTGCAGTCGATGTATAACATTTAAGTTTTCTAAAAGATTTGACTTCAAAGAAAAGCCAAATAATGTCATAATTGGTGCTCTTCTCAATGAAACCGTGACATTTAAACTTATTAAATGCTTACACTGTTTATATGTTTCAGCAAGGATTAGACTTACAGGAAAAAACAAAGGAAATTTATTTCAAAAATAAATCTACTGAAGTTAAGGGGAAGCGATAACCCAGTTATTTTACAATGACTTTCAAGTCAGCGGTGATGATACTGTTGCCGATAACCATAACAACAAAAGCCTTGTTCTATAGATATGAAGTGAAATTTCAACTCAATCATAGCTGACGAATGACTTCAATTAAAAAATAATTAACAATCTGTTTTTTCTAGATCTTTTATGACATGATTCCCTAGGAAGATTTATTGGGCTTCTATCAATTTGAGGAATACAAAAAACAGAAACAGTTTCAAAGACAATAAAATTTAAACTGATCAGGATGCATCTAACTCCGGAAACTACCGTGGACGATGCTACGATCACGAATACGATGCTACGATCATGAATACGATGCTACGGTCATGAATACGATGCTACGATCATGAATACGATACTACGATCATGAATACGATGCTACGATCATGCATACGATGCTAATATCATGAATACGATGCTACGATCATGAATACGATACTGCGATCATGAATACGATGCTACGATCATGAAAACGATGCTACGATCATGAATACGATGCTACGATCACGAATACGATGCTATAATCATGAATACGATGCTACGATCATGAATACGATGCTACTATCATGAATACGATGCTATGATCATGAAAACAATGCTACGATCATGAATATGATGCTATGATCATGAAAACGATGCTACGATCATGAATACGATGCTACGATCATGAATACGATGCTACGATCATGCATACGATGCTAATATCGTGAATACGATGCTACGATCATGAAAACGATGCTACGATCATGAATACGATGCTACGATCATGAATACGATGCTACTATCATGAATACGATGCTACGATCATGAACGTGGACGATGATACTATCATGAATACGATACTACTATCATGAATACGATGCTACGATCATGAACGTGGACGATGCTACGATCATGAATACGATGCTACTATCATGAATACGATGCTACTATCATGAATACGATGCTACTATCATGAATACGATGCTACGATCATGAATACGATGCTACGATCATGAATACGATGCTACGATCATGAATACGATGCTACGATCATGAACGTGAACGATGCTACGATCATGAATACGATATCGAGAGATTTCTTTAGTTTCGCTGTGATTACGTTGTCCTAAAATTAAATTGGAGTACTCGATACAATCGGTAATTTATCCGAAATAATCGTTCTAATTAAGTTTCTTCCAAAACAAAAGCATATTAAACGAGTGCCATTATTATAGAAAGTCAATTCTTAATGCTGATATGAAAAAACGTGTGATTGCATGCTTCTTAGCATAGATTAAATCGTTCCTTTTGTCTACATATTGGTAGCATCATGCTTTAATCCCAGGTTAACAATGTATCAAAGACATTTCAGAGTGCGTCAGTGTCATCCTGTTGAAAAACTGACAAATCAAACAATAAATCATGTACGAGACAGCTTTGATGATTTCTATCCATTGGTGGAACAATAAAGGCAGAAGTACTATATACCGTTGGTGGAACAATAAAGGCAGAAATATTATCCGTTGGTGGAAGAATAAAGTCAGATGTACTCACCGTTGGTGGAATAATAAGGTCAGAAGTACTATATACTGTTGGTGGAACAATAAAGTCATAAGTACTCTACCGTTGGTGGAACCATAAAGTCATAAGTACTATACAGTTGGTGGAACAATAAAGTCATAAGTACTCTACCGTTGGTGGAACAATAAAGTCATAAGTACTCTACCGTTGGTGGAACAATAAAGTCATAAGTACTCTACCGTTGGTGGA
>JAUZND010032303.1:1166-22663 GCA_034780555.1 Coelogynopora nodosa
TTAAAGTCAATACTTAAAGTCAATACTTAAAGTCAATACTTAAAGTCAATACTTAAAGTCAATACTTAAAGTCAATACTTAAAGTCAATATTTAAAGTCAATATTTAAAGTCAATATTTAAAGTCAATACTTAAAGTCAATACTTAAAGTTTAGTTTTTCAATAAGTATTTATCGATATTTCTAAATATTTTAAATCGCCTCAATAAAACTGTTCCAAATTTTAAATAACTATAAAGTGACTTTTCCTAAAATAAATTTCAGTATATATGAATAAAACACTTAAACGAGTGTTTTAAAATTGAAGTATATTGCCCAACTTTAATAGATATGTAAAACATCTAAATTTGTGCATTCATTAAAACGAATCGCGTCCATACATTATTTATACATGTGCCTATTATATATGTTTCATAAAACTGTCTAAAAATTATATACGCTAAAAGTGGCCATAACCGCAGTAACTCTTTTTTTATAAGCGCCGGATCTCTCACTATGATCTATGGAATGTTCCCAGAATGCCAAATTGATGCCACAACAGCAGCGCCTATACATTACTCTGGCAAAAAACCATCGCCTGGCCGGGCAGCCAGCCATTAAATATCGTTTTCTTGTGATCATGATGTCTGCTCAGGCTGCTGGTCAGTGAACAACCTCCGAGTCCAACACCATAATAAACTTCCGCAGTTTTATCTCAGAGAGTTATTGCCCCTTGAAGAATAGGTGATAGCTATAGCTACACACTGCCTCGATATAAATTACACCAATATAATTCTATGGGCAACGGAACACGCACAAACGGTAGTGTATAGGTTATTACCTGCCTGGGAATCTTTGATTGCGGTTTATATGAGAGATAAAAGCATGTTACCAGCTGACATTTGCAGCTTTAATTTTGTTGAATAATGTAAAGTTCTGTATATATATATATACGGTCAAGTACTGTGCTGAAAGACTGTGTAAGGTATGTATCTGCACGTAAACAACACTTATTTTATGGTAATTTAATGCGGTATACACATGTCAGAAAACCACTAGAAGCGCCATGATCTAAATGTTCTGCGAGGGGAATTTGCTGAAGCCTCTCTCATAGACTCTTTCACGTACATTACCCGTAGGCCAGGCTATTGGTTTGAGCAGCTTAGAAACAGCACAATGCTCAACCTCGATCCTGAGTAGTCTAGTTATGTAAGTCTACTATATGCTTTCATTTCAGGTGACCTTATTTGGAACACGAATTTTAAACTCTCATAAACTGGGATGATTATTATATCTATTTTTAAATACTCGATTATTATAAGTGAGTAAATTGAATGAAAAATAATCAATTTTTATATTTTCAAATGATATAACTATATATTTTATATGTGGTTTGTTTTATTAGTTAATGGAAAAAATGAGTATTATTATACTAAATAAGTATATTAAATATAAATATATCTGATACAAAAATGAATCAATTCAAAATGTTACAATTGAAAAAATAATTAAATAATGTAAATGGATAGATAAAGTACAGTGTATAATATTATCGGTTAAACACACATTCACTTGCCACAATTAAGTAACACTATTAATTAACAATCGCCCTATTTCTAATAGTGAAATTGTATCCAAATAGAGTAAACAATAAATAAGAAGTTTCTATAATTACAACATATGAAAATTGTTCATTATAGTATGTGCTTGTAATATGACATTTATTTATTTGATTGAAAAGATGTATAATTACACTCGACAAGCATAATGTTTTTAACAGG
The DNA here is from genome assembly GCA_034780555.1 of Coelogynopora nodosa. NCBI lineage: Eukaryota > Metazoa > Platyhelminthes > Proseriata > Coelogynoporidae > Coelogynopora > Coelogynopora nodosa. The sequence goes on from JAUZND010032303.1 coordinate 2,925, forward strand.
GGGCACAACTGATGATTTCCTTTTTTTTAAATTAGGAAAAAAAATTTTTTTACAAAATTCGGCTTGTTTTTTTCTGATGATTTTTTTAAAAAATTATACTTTTTTTGCAAAATCGATTTCGATTTTAATATTTTGCTATGAAAAGCTTATTTTAGGAGTCGTTTTATTAGTTACCAGCATTGAAAACAGTTGTTGCTGCTTCTGGTCAGATTTTAGCCAAAATTAGCCAAAATAGAGGGATTTACATGTAATTGCATTTTTAATATAAATAACTAGTTTTGCAATTATTTATGACATAACCGTTACTTTTTGTGCAAGAATCAGTTATAAAGTGATTTATTTTATCTAGTATTGTAAACCTTTCCTGGTATATTCAAAAGTATTTTCAAAAAGCAATAATAAGTCAATAGTCAATTAGAAAAGTTAGAAACAAAATAATACTTTCATATTTCCATATTGCCAATGCTTTCTAGAATTGGATGGAAATCAAGACTTATGAATGAAAGCTGCTTGCATCATGGTATCAGGATTTTAAAAGCAATGGTCATTTTGTTTCGCTAATAAATTAGTTATTTTTCTCAGAAAATACGCAGAATTTAAATGAACTCGAGGGGAGTATAGTTTAAAACTTGGAAAAAACAAACCTTTTCCCCCTTGATTATAATTTGTTTCAATCCGCTTTTTTGCAAAGCCAAATTCATCTAATTAAAGATAGCGAATAACTTATAAAAAAAAGTACACACTGCGTTACACATTTTTTTAAATGTATACAATATGTTTTAGAGGTGTTTTTCAATTTATTAACATATTTTATAAATGTTTAAACAATATAGGCTAACTATTAATTTGCGTGCATGCCACCCAAATACGATATCCTACCCGCATCAAATAATCAACATATAAAACATTATGAGCAGATCAATGCTAGTTTTAATTACGGAGGAAGTCAATTATTCCGTTATTGTGTAGGAATAAATCAAAAAGTTCGAATGAAAATGTTTCATGAAGGTTTCGGTATACTCACATTGCTTTCTTTCACACCTATGAGAGCGCTAGTGTAAATACTCATTTTCCATTCTCTTTCTTTCATTATTTGTCAAAGACAAAAGAAAAACAATCAACAATTATTTCTATAAACTCTCGAGAGACAGAAAAACCCACCACCATCTCCACCACCAACTCACTATAGGCTATATATATATATATAGACCAGCTATACCAAACCCCCGAACTGTCCCATTTCTCAACTTAACCCTAAAACCGCACGACGTCGTGTTGCGTCTCTCCCGTGCCGTGTCATGCCTCTCAGCCTTCTTCCGGCGGCGATTCTTGCCGCCGCGCTTGCCATGGCGGCCGACCTCCTGCAGCCAACCGCCGCCGCAGCCTACCGGGGCTTCCGTCCGATGCGGCAGCGTGTCAACGGGGTCCAGCTGCCCAGTGGGGAGCTGTGTCCCTCTCTGTCCCCGGCAACTGTGTGCGGCCCGCAGATGGGGAGCGGAGGAGGAGGGGGAGGGGGGGCCGCGGTGCACTTCACCTTCTCGGACGGCTGTCGGCTGTGTCGATGTGGTCAGGACTGGGGCGAGGCGTTCTGCTGGGGAGGAGGAAGGTCCGGTTGCGTTTCTGCTTTTTTATCTATTCGTTATTGATATACCTCAACTATAGCCTATACAGGGTGTTTCACTTTTCCTTGCCGCTATATTAGTTATAAACGTACGCCACAGTAAATATGTAGTATCATGTGACTTTCAAATTTCAAATTTGAATTTCAAATCGCTGCGCTACCAAATTACATACACGTATTGATTTAGTTAGTTTATTGATTGAGCGTTTGTCGACATGAATTACGAAGATGTCGCGAGAGATGAACAGTCTCGATTGTGAAAATATTGGTAACGTAACTCTCGTTCAAAAGATATTGATCAAATTCCAAAGTTGATATAATTATTTTCTACTACTGCTACTTGATTTCTAGAAAATAGATACCGGTGAGTTCAAGGTTAAGGTCAAGGGCGAGGTTATTTCTGCCACAAAATATTGCAGCAGGTGATATAGTATTGTAATGTGAATAATATTGCCTTGAAAAATCCTAAATTATTAGTTAGTAAAAATGTATACTTTTGTACTTATTAAAATAATTACTACAATGTATTTATAAAAATGTTATCCATTTAAATTTCATGTTTTTTATATAAAAATGTCTTTTAAATATTACTTTTAAAAAAAGTTTTTTAAAACCTTTATTTTAATTAGACAAATTAAAAATTATTTAATAATTATTCTTCGTTGGCGAAATCGGATAAAATTCGAAGCTTTTCCTTGTTGTATTGATATACAATTTTTTCCAAAATTCGGAGTCTTTTAATGAGAGGTAAAAATAACTGCTTTAAAGTTACACCATGTATTTCATCATTAAAGAATCTTCGACTATACCTCCTATAAAATTTGGTAAAAAACAAAGGTGTTACATTATAGTAGATATTTATAAATACTTTTCAAAGGTGGATAAAAAATTGCACTAATTTCATTTTAAAAATTATGAAATCGATTTTGAAACATTGCTTTATTATAATACATTAAACTCCAATAGCTGTCACCTGGCTGTTGTTGTAATATTAGTAGCAATAAATACTTACAAATGAAATGTACGTCCATTTGTTTCAATATTTCTAAGAGAAATATTTCTTTCTTTCAAAATAACTAAACAACCTGTGGAATAGCGATGAAACAATACGATATTGTAACTGATATATGAAAGATATATATTAATTTATTGAAAAATGTGTTACCACTGACGAATCTATTTTTACAGTTGTTTTAAATAGAAAATGGAATATGATATGATTTATCTTTTTTTGAGGTTAAGGAATCTTCAGTTTCTTAATTCCTTATTCTCTAAGACTAAAATATAAATGTATTTTTAGCTATATTAGCTAAAATTAACAGTATTAAAAAATTGATTATAATATAAATTTATGTATAATATGTATGTATTATATTATATTTATGAATATATAGGCTACATTAGAATGTATTAGAATACTTTAGAATGGATGATCATTTTTTAAATATTAGCACAGATCTAAACTTAAAGAGTATAATAGTCAGCGAAATTGGAGTGTACCTACGAGAAAAGTTGACAGTGTTAAGTCTTAACTGACTATATCAATCTTTAGACCTTACTTATTCTATAGAATGCGATAGGCCTACTCAGCGATATTTTCCGAGTTCCCAACCTACCTCCTCCACGCGATACCCTACCGACCGTTTTACAAGACCACCCAACCCCCTCTTGTAATGTTTATTGATATTTATGAATGGCCCCAACTCCAATTATTGTAAAAATTAATTATCTATGAGTACTGAAAACTAGTTACAATAATATTACAAACATTTTGTTAAAAACTTCCCCCTCCTTAATATTGTTCTATTTAATTCAGATCCTGTACGCTCGGAAGTGTTACCAATTGCTTCAGGCGCGAGAGAGGGGTCCTTGAGAATCTGCGTCGCTATCTGCAGGCCAACCACAAGTGAGGATGACTCAGTGATGACTCAGTGGCCGGATTATCGATTGCTGTGTTTTTGCTGATCTTTCTTGTTTTACTGGCGGGGGGCACTCATCATGCAGTGTGGACTTTTTATTTGGTTTTACGGATAATATATAATTAGTATGTTTTTATTATTTCTTTTTGTTGTTTTTTATGGGGTAATAATTTTTATTTCAGGTACGAATTTTGTTTAAATTAACAAGATAACTACAAAAATAATACAAATCTTTATAAAACCGAGGATTTTATTGCGGTGATATTCCTCTATCATTGCAAAGGTCGGGACATAAATTCAAGTGAAATTTAGCACGGTTTTTTAAGTCGGCAATAAAGAAAGAAGAATGAGGAATTTGAAGGATGTAAATGTTTAAACTACTTAAAATAAACAAATTAAAGACATTTTTCTAAAGTCACTAAAAGTGGTCTAATACCTATCGTATGCATTTTAATTTGCTAAGATAAAGAAATTAAATGAATTTTACCAAACTTATATTTTATTCAATTTCGCATTAATTGACCTTGAAAATATTTTATATTTGTGTTGGAGATATACTCCGGTTTTTCATCTGGATTTGAGGGACAACTTTATTGAAATACAAATCCCTTCAGAATAACAGATTTTAAATTATTTATTTTGTATTCATTATACGCTCTCTTTTGCATCCCTTTGCGTTCAATAACCCATTTAGAAGAAATAACTTTTAGAAATACTTAAGAATAAATCATTATGAGACATTCAGATAGTTATAATAATTTGGAATCAGTCGTTGCGTTATTAATACATTAATTTATATTTTTTATCTTTTAACTAATAAAAAATTCTGTGTTGTTGTTTATTTGCGCAACATTCACGCTAAAACCCAAAACTTGCCTTTTGCTAGTAAATGCGATATCAAGTCAGAATTATTTTATGACTTTACAGCAAAACATGTTATTCATGAAATGTGTGGCGAAATTGTTTTTTAAATGACCTTAAAATTTATCCATAAAATGATCGACGGTAGCGGCTGGCTGCTACTAAGTATATTGCAGGATAAACAAGTTTACTAATAACTGTTGTGTATTATCATATCAAAATAGCAATATTCTTAAACTGATTAGTTCATTTTATAACTTCAGTTTTCAAAAGAACATTATTAAGCTTTAACTCTTGCAATAGCTGTTTAACTGAAAATTACAATTTAATTTTTCGTGGAACAAAATATTGTTTGTGCATGCATGTTATATTATTGGCTCCATTAAATTCGTGTATTACACAAACAGTTAGATATTTCTATATTATCTTCTATTTAAATATTTGTATGTATTTTAATACTAAATTTTATTTATATTTTAATAAAAAAGTCGATGGTTGAAAATACGATATGAATTTTATAATAACATATTTACAACGTCTTTTGCATATAACATTATTAATGCGCAATACATAGCTAAAGAATCTACAAATATGGAAGTACGTATAATGAATATTACCGAATTTGAAATAAATTTCTTTCAAGAATTGATAGATCTTTCAAAATCAAAATTAAAAATGTAATAAAAAAAGAAAACTAAGAAATTTATTTATATAATGACAATATAAAAGTGCATTAGAAGAGTATGAAGATAAGCAGTAACGGCAATTATGTGTGAAGTACATTGGTCGGTTGCAAATGTTGCAAATTTAATAGGATTTTTAATTATAAATGTAAAACACATATTGTATTAGGCCTATAATTGAATATAACATATATTATACATAACACAATATGATTTATAAATGTATTGTATAATAACATTGCCATTGAAGTACAAGGTTAATATTTAATGTTATCCTTGTTGTAGCCATTTTTAATTCCTCATTATTCTTTTGGGACCAACCTCGTTGTTTCTTAAAGTATTCTTGGTGAGATTTTTGTGGGATCTAGAGCAAAAAAATTAAGAATCTTGCACAGGAATCATGTGGAAAGAACGCGAATGTTTTTTTGCATTGTCACGCGAGAATCTTGTGTGGGATTTTTTCTTGAAAGTATTGTTTTTTTGTCAAGAATCTTTCTAAAAGAATTTTGTTGGATTATTATATGGAAAAAATAAATGGCACCTATCAAGACTTCAAAAAATCAGCCATATGTAACTAAAACATATTTAAAAAAATGCATATATATCGACATGGAAGGTACACTAATAGAGAGACATAGAGGAGTTGGCGCCAATTTCTAAGCTTTGAAAAAGTTTCAGAACTTAAAAGGGCCATTACTTTCCGTTTTATTGAAAAATGAATTAGAAGTCATAGATTTTTTTAAATAAAAAGTAGCGCCATAATAACAATACATAATATGTATATTATGGATTCATGATATCCAACTTGGAACATGACCTATCATTTAGGCTGCATAGGTATCCTATGTGGCGGTAACCTTTCGTATATAAAGATTTGTACTTCTATGTGCTTATTTGTAACTGTTGATTTAAACAAAAATTCCAGTTTATAAATCAGTTCGCAAAAATATTTCATAACTTTGTCTTATGGATTACAATAAACACCGGTGTTTTTAAGGTGAACCGAACGTATTTAAAAACTCACACGTCTGTTTAGGTAAGAATATATTGAAAATAGTAACGTTATGATTCTTACAATTGGTTCTCTCGGGTGCTACTATAATCAAGATTCCGTTAAAATAAACTTTTGTTAGTAATATTTTTTTAATTTCATCATAGAGATATGAATAATAACACTTTAATATTAAGAATATTAATACCGATAATTATAGCATTGTAATCAAAAATTTCAATAATTTTTTTAATTATAAATTTGCATAAACTGAACTTTATCACTTCAGCAAGATAACCAGCAATTAAATTTAAAAGTTTCAGCAAGATAAGAAAACCCCGTGGCGGTGGCCTCGTATCTGCGGAGGCTTCGGCTCCTCTGACGGAGATCCCGCCTGAACAACAACAGCAACAACTTCAGCGAGAAAGTATATTTATAGTATAATTATAGTAACAAAAAATTAACTACTACAAATATCAAGAAACTTAACATGAAACAAAACAAAAACATTCACTAATACACATATTTTTTAATATTTAAGTTGATTTAATACACATTTTTGAAGTATAGACAGTTTTGCAATTTTTAGAATTGAAGTATGATTTGATTAATTAATTTATTTATTAGATCAAACTATGTACTATTAATCATTATGTGTTTTAATTAGCATTTTTAATTTAATAACACTAAAATGAAATACATGCTTATATCGAGCGATGAATACAGACGGGAAGATAATTAATATTAAATAAATATGTAATTTTGTTATATCGATTTGTAATAAGTGTTTTATAATTTGTAAATCTATTATATTAAAACAACTATTTATTAATTTTTTAAAAATCGTAGCAATTTTTTTGTACAATTTTATGTTTCAAGTCAATATTTTTTTCCCTTTTGCGCGTTTTGTTTTATTTCATTGGTCGAATAGAGTTTATAATTAATAAATGCATAAATAATTAATAAATGCATGAATTTGTATATAAAAATGTATATAATGTTATGCTTTTGTTTATTTTATTGAAAATAAATCCGATGTGAATTATTTCGCAAAAAATTGTATCACTGGAGTAAACTCCTAATCAGAATGCTAATTAAGTAAAACTTCAAAACCTGATTCCAATGGCAATGACAATGCCAAAAAATCCAATGCCTTTGCCTGAGAAAAACCCACTGTCGATTCCTAAAATAACTCGAGGCCAATTCCATAAAAACGGATGCCAATATTTGCCAATTATATACTTTTAATAAAACCTGATTAAATAAAACTCTAATGCCTGGCTATAAAATAATGCCATATACCTGAAATAAAACCTGAGGCTGATTCCACAAAAATCAATGCTGATGCCAAGTACCTGATATAAAACCCAATACCAATAAATATATGTTTTTAATTTATTATATTTATACTAATGCTCTTACTACTGCTTGTCATGGCATCAAAATAACTAAAATATCATAATTCTGGCAAATAGAAATACTTACTGAAAATACTTATATACTTACACAGTAATACTAAATAAAAATTTAATATAAACATGATAATTATATTATAAAAAATTACATTTTAGAGTAAATAATTTTATGTAAGTAAACTTCTGGCAGCTGTCAAATTACTGTTAGTATTAGCTTCTATTTAAAATTACTTACTGGAAATACTTATACAGTATAATAATACATACACATTAATACTCAATGAAAATGTAATGCAAATATTAAAATTATATTATAAAAAATTTAATTTTGGAGTCAATTATATTTATATAAAAGTTACTGGAATTTTTATTTAGAATTATTATACCACTTATATATAGTTATATTATATAGTATTCTTATGTTTCAGATATAGTATGGTCTATCCCATTGATCTAAGTATCTACAGGCCCGTAACCAGCTTTTTCCAAGGGGGGGTTTGACTTTCCCAGAGACATTTTTGCACCCCCACCCCTGCCCAACTGAACATTTTTTTATACAAAAATGTTATCATAACTAAACTTTATTTAAAAATTTTTTTCTTCACATAATTAAATTAACATACCTATACATGTATTATTGTATACATATATACAAAATGTGTGCTATTTACTATAATATGTAAGTACAATGTACAAGATACTTGGTTTCCAATGACAATATTTCAGCATACAAAGAGTAGGTATAGGTAATTTGCACGTCTTTTATGATTTTTATACACAAATACTTTACACTATTTAGACAAAATGTTGCAATGTGTTTTAGAAAAAAATGGACATCATCCAAAATGATGTACATATTTTCCAATTAAAACATGCACAGATGAATGATTTAAATACCAGAATGTCAGAAATACTTGTTGCGGTATATTATGAAAAAATGTTTGATAATTGAATATGGCATACATTTTGTTTAGAAAAGATATTTATGACTTTGTCTAGATCAATTGTTGTGTCATAATGAATATGTATTAATGCAAGAGAGGACAGTCTCTGTTCCGTCATCGAAGTTTCTTAACTTTCTTAAACCACTTATGCTCCGCTCACATTCTGATTCACAAGATGTCACACCTAGTGTACAAGCAATTTTCTAACAGCATATATATATTGAGATACAATGATGAATCACATTGAAGTATAGCTTTGGAAAGTGTATCCGGGCGATCAATGTCTTTCTTGTTTGAAAATTATTGTTTCCAGTGTCAGAGATCTCTGTTTTCCTTCATTTTTTCTGTAGTAAGGATGTCAAGCTTGGAAATGATATTTATATGAGGATTCTCATATGATTTGACAAATTCTGTAGCCATTTGGGATGCCTTGAAATGTTAATCTTTTTTTAAATGTCTAACTTTTTTGTGACCATCTCCTACAAAATCAAAATAAACCTTTGTCCAATGACGAAATGGTTTAACCACAAGTATTCCCTTTTTCTCTTGATCCTCAGCAAATGAGGCACAGGCAATGCAGTGAGCAGAATCAAGATGTTTACTATATACCAACCAGGGATACTTTTCAAGCCATTGACAATTGAATGACCTATTGCAACCATTCATATAGGTTTTGGGGAATGAAAATTCTGGAGTTGGTTTATAGTGATTCTTAAGGAAATGATACTTCTGGCCATTGATAAGGATTTCATTTGATTAATTACATTCTCTAGGGTTAAGTTATTCAAGAAGTTGAAAATGTGTTACTGTATTGGAGTCTACTTTTGGGGGGATTCCTGTAGGATCAGGAATGACTATATGGGGTGAGTACTGCAGGATCAGGAATGACTGATGGGGTGAGTACTGCAGAATCAGGAATGATTGATGTGGTGAGTGCTGCAGGATCAGGAATGACTGATGTGGTGAGTGCTGCAGGATCAGGAATTACTGATGTGGTGAGTACTGCAGGATCAGGAATGACTGATGGGGTGAGTACTGTAGGATCAGGAATGACTGATGTGGTGAGTGCTGCAGGATCATGAATGACTGATGTGGTGAGTACTGCAGGATCAGGAATGACTGATGGGGTGGGTACTGCAGGATCAGGAATGACTGATGGGGTGAGTACTGCAGGATCAGGAACAACTGATGTGGTGAGTACTGCAGGATCAGGAACAACTGATGGGATGAGTGCTGCAGAATCAGGAATGACTGATGGGGTGAGTACTGCAGGATCAGGAATGACTGATGGGGTGAGTACTTGATTTCTTGATATTCTTGATTTAAAATTGTGCGGAAAATGCTACTTGCTTCCCCTACTCACAGATTTAATGAATATGCTCCTAATATATTATTATTTAATTAACCTATCCTTTGTGATATTTGATTAAAATATTTAGCAAGTTCCAAGATAACCCACTCTTTTCAATAAATAATATTATATTCAAATTTTCTTTTATGACATAATTAAATATTAATAAAAATAAATTTGAATTTATATTGGGAAGAATATAGGTGATCTCAGAGGTTGGCCATACTACCATGTAGTAAATTTGAATTTATTTTGAAAAAGGATTGTCTATCTCTGAACTTGTCTACTTAAATTAGTAGTTTAACTAAATTAACTAAAACAGTAGTTAATTTTATTCATGTAATTTTATAAAAAATTAATTATAATTACTTTCATTAATATTATTTTTTGTAATATATTCTCTATTAAACAATAAACAATGTATATAAAAATATTTTTAAACACCAGCATTGTTCTAAGTATATATATAAAAATTTTGTAAAAATTCATCTAAGCTATATACAAAACTTTCAAACAATTTCTAAACTGCTGAATAATGTAATGTTTTTAAAACACAATTGCAAATATAACAATGAAAAATGACTATTATGAAAGAGTAATAGTAGGGAACTTGCCATAATACTGATAAATATGACTATAGACAGACATGACACTTATTAATGATTTAGACAATCTTCTAAATATGTTCCTCAACATACTGCTTGCTCAATTCAAATCAGCCAGCCAGGGATGATTGTTCTTGTACATTCATTAAATAAGTTGATCATATTGACGCATTCTGAAACTTTGGATACTCTTCAGTAAGATACTTTTTTATCACATGAACAGGCTAGCATAAAACAAGGATTCTCTACCCACAAGCATATGATGGTAGATAATGTGAGAGAGAATAGTTTAATCTCACAATGTATTATTTGTGATCATATTCACAAAGTAAGTGCTTATATGTCATTCATTTATATATATTAAACCTAAATTTCTGTCTCCTTTGAATACATTAATTAATATACTTTTTTATTAGGGTTGTAAGAATTCATAATTTTTTTTAACCTGTGATCTCATCAACTCAACTACTAGAGCAAGATTGAAATATCAACAATATCTGCAGTACAAAATGATGGTGTGTTAATGAGTGAAGAGTAATGGAAAAAGAAAGATGACTGAGGGTGAACTGGAACAACTGAAACAATATGCAAAGAGAGCAAAGACCATCATAAATAACCTTTTGAAAGATGCTGATTATTATACCATGAAAAACAGCATTCCGTGCATCACCAAATCAGTTACTCTATGAAATGAAGCCAAGAAGAAAACAGTCAAATCTGGACAATTTAATAGAGACACAAAAACTAAATCTTGCATTGTGTTAAGTCTAGGGATCTGTGCTCTGATTTCTTAATATAATTTTGTTTAAGGCTATTATGTAATACAATCCCTCTCGTATATTTCTTAGATATCCCAACATATTTCATCACTGTTTACTAATTATAATTCTGTATTTCATACAAGACTGCACTGCTAATAATCATATTGCTCATCACTATGCATCATTTTATAATTATACTTCACTGTGTTTGCTTAATTTTTTCCCATTATTTATTTAATTAATCTTTTGGGAAAACTCATTAGAAAATAACTGCAATAATTGTCAGCTGCTACAGGTCTCTTTAATATGGTCATTAATAAAAACCTTTGCAGCCCCTCCTAAGAAATTCACAAGTTATTGCATGGATAATGTGTTAACCACCTCTTTGGGTGTGCTAATGCACATTTTGGCAATGATGCAAGCAGACTTGCAATGACCATGTTTCATTTTTATCTGTGGTCTTTCACTTCCAATGAGATTATACCCATTTGGGTAATGTCGATGAAAGAAGGTAATCTCAGCAAATGATATTTGTGTATTATTAGGCAAAGATTTGTTGATGAGTGGACAAGAGTAGTAATGGAAGGGAGACTTCTGAACCATGACTCATTACCTATTTCCCTCCATACCACCCCCCCCCCAACCGTAAAAATTTCTGGATATATTATTTTGAGATCTGATATATTAATCATGTAATCTAAAATTAAATAAACACTTTTAAAGTCAATAAAGAACAATTTTTATTACTGCAGAAACAAAATAGCAATACGTAATACAGTTTCACATAAATACTACATTGTATATAGTTAGACAAGAGACTTTACTATACTATGGTCCTTAATAAATATTATGTAAATGTTAAATCATTAAATTTATAAAAATCTTCATCACCAACATCACTCAGTGAGTTATTAATTCAGTCCAAAGCATCACATACTCAAAGTGTTGAGTTTTCCTCTTTCATCTCGTCCTCCATCGATATTATTGCAATGGAAACTTTGGGAATTTCTTTTTGTCGGTATCTGTGCAAGATGATTCCCAATTGCCTTTTCAGTTTAGTAGGTATTCGATTTCTAAATGACTATTTCAGTAGTATAAAAAACTTTTATGCGTTAAATGTTAGAAGAGTCGAAAGTAACATTAAATCTTTGATCGAAGTAAGCTCTCATGCATTAAACAGTGCTTTTTGTACACGAAGTAAGTGTGCAGAAATTCTAACAATATCCTTGTTGTATATTAGGAGAATGTTTATATCTTATGTTTATCAATTGTTTAGTTGGTTTTATTTAATGTAATATTGGATCATTTAATATGTTTATTATTTATTCCTTTTTTAATTCCTTAGTCATATATTTAGTATTCAGAGTGTTTTTATTATGCTATTTGGTTATACAAATCATACAATTTGAATAATTTTAATTTTTTTATATATTAAAATGTCATTCAGTAAAATCAAATATTAATAAACGTTCTTCTAAATAATGTTTTTATTTTTATTTTTAGATGATCTCTTGCATTGTGCGTTTCGCAAATTATCACCAAATTATCATAACATTTGATCACTGTGTGTTTGTTTTCAAATAATTTGGATGGCACGCCACTTGGTTTATTTAGAATATATTATGTTACTCGCTTTGTATTTAGTTAATTGGATGATAAAATAAAGGGATAAACTATAATGTGTAAATGAGAACTCACAATTACATACGTTAATTACTATTGGCTAAAATACAAAGCGATTTTTAAATATCTTGCTCCGTTCGTTTTCTTTATATCCATTCAATTTACCATATTCATTAATTTATTCCACTGTGATATTTACCCTAATTGGAGCTTTATCAGTAAAGATATAGGCGAAAAGCATGTATTTGGGCTCAATTTTGCGGCTCTGAACCATGTTTCAAATGGAATTTGAAATTATTAATTTCTATACTACATATATACGCCATGGTCAATAACCTTTTTAGTTCTGAAACAATTATGTAAATTGATGCATTTAATAGTTATAAGGTGCGTGTGTCGACATGCTACACCTGGCATGTGTAGACGTGTATTGGCAAGTGTAATAAGGAGCGCCGCATATTACCGCTCATGGTAACAGTTGGCAGCATCAATACCTTTTTTCCGATCACCTCCTAAATAGGAAATTCCAATTCAGAATGTAATAAAATTACTCGGATATGACTTTGGTTGTGTTGAATTCGATACAGGAAGTCATAGAATTTGAAAAAATAAATGTCGAGCTAGGTGATGAGTCATGGTCCAGAAGTCGTCCTTCCCATACTACTAACAAGTTACTGCTAGTGAGGGTAGATTGGAGCTTTCATAATTTTGTGAGATTATCATCCTGTCTGCTATGTATTTTTGTATATACCAATCATGTATATAAAGTAGTGGTAATAAATGAACTGCTGTTTATTGTAAATAAATTATAGTGAATTGTTTTGTGTGAATTGTAATTTTAAATATGGATGTTGTCTTAGTAAAAATTCATTGACATTTATTTACAACTATAACTGGTTTTATTTAATTATTTATCTATGATATGGCTTAGATTCATTTTTTACCAGTTTGTTATAAAGTCAATGTGATTCTAAATAACGGTGTTGTAAACATTAGAATGAATATATGTTATATATCTTATTTAATTGAATATAAATTAATGCATTTTAAGTATTTTTTAATATTTTGAAGCAATGTTCATTGTAAAAAAAACATGAATCCAATCTATTTTAGATTTACTATATAACTTGACTTATTAAAAATTGCTTGTCTCCAATTAATAAACAAGAGTTATTTTGATTTAAGTATTTACATTCAGTTCAATTCAACTAGTGATGCAGTAAAATTATATGAAAACATTGTAAATATGTTTCTATCATATTGTTTTTACAGAAAAAAGAGCAACCAACTATTATGAATGCAGAAAACTTTCAGCTGGCGCAGAAGCTGGTTGACAAGAGTTGTCTGGACCAGGCACAGAACAATCGAAGAACAATTGAGAAAAAATTAAGGCAACTTCTTGATCAGGTTTGTTTTAATATTTCTGTTTTCTTTAATATTCAGTTTTAATGTGATCAGTTGGGAATGGCCAAGTGGTTAGGATGCTGGCTTACGGATGCCAAGGGTGTTATGCCTCAGAACAGGTTCGAGCCCACTCTTGGACTTTCCCCTTCGTGGCTAGCAGCTGTGACAGTCCAGAGTTAGCAACTCTTAATTGGTTTGTTTGGCACGAAATACTACTATAACACCTAAAGAGATATATTAAACTCATGTACACCACTCGATTATAACTTGCTAGACTCGTTGGTCTGTACTTATAAAAGTATTAAATGGGTGCAGATTATACCATTGCATGACTTTTTGAATAGACAAGCTGTTCACCGGTCAATGTTTTGTATTTTCTAAATTCAAAGTAAACAATTCATAAAAATTACAATTGAAAATTTTAAAAATCTATTATTTTTTATTTTGTGGCAATTCTCATGACATTTTATAATCACATTCCTTATTTGAGATAGCTTCTGATTAGTGTAAATTTATTTCATCTTAAGTCAAAACTTTGTAGCAATCACTTTGTTTATTTCTATTTTACTGTTATTTTTCGATTTTTTTGTAGTTCAGTTGAATGTTATTTAGTACTCAATATTACTAGCCGAAATTTTATACAGTTTACCAATTTCTTTTCGCAAATACTACTGACTTTCTGATCAGTAGTATACATAATGTATACGTGATATTCTACCATTTCAAAACGATTTCCTCACAACAGCGCAAACTACTGGAAGAGGGTTGGTCCGAAAGTGAGATTGAGTTGGTACTGCGGGAACTTGCCTCGATGGACTCAAACAACTTCGCCAATCATGTCGGCGCTGGCGAGCGTGAGGGACGAGTTGTCAACCCTCTGGTCGCGCGAAGACACTTTGGGTGAGAGAGAGAGAGAGGGAATTATTGTAGATCATATTTTAAAGCTGTGTGATATATATAGAATAAAAAATTATGCCGTACAAAAATACGATATATACTTCTATATATCTAATCAATTTAAGATATTCTGTCTTAGTTGTAATGTATTATATGATTTTTATCTTATTTGAAAATTAATCTAATAATAATTCTTTCATCCAATAATTGCCGAATTAGCATTGATTTCTAGGCAGTAGTTGTATTGCGTCACAGATTAATTATTTTAGACATGTTTAAATTGATAAAGAAACCCTATTTACTCTGCCGATTCAGAAACATGATATGTGTACATTTTCTTTCAATTAATAGTAAAAGGAAATAAACACTTTTTCAGTGTGAGAAAACTTGTGTTTCATTTTTTTGTAAATCTTGGAGTAACATCTGATTGCTAATATAATGAAACCGACTGTAGTTGTGGCTACAGTAATTCCTGACTAAGTAATAACCTAATTATGCAGTTCCCATCCTCTTCCATTACTTGTTCCATCTACAATCGTGATTAGTTGTATATTTATTACGACAAATGGATAGCTTATGCATGATAGAATGAATTCCATGGTCCAGTTATCTTAGAGATTCGAAGTATTCGCAACTTATTGTATGCAAGTTGTTGACAATACTAAACCTTTGAAATAAATTCGATAGTTTGTTGTTAATTACAAAATGGTTAAAGCATATATGTAGCATCACGTGGCCTCTAGTCTACTGAAGACTATAAACTATTATCTCATTTGACCTGAGTGACGACATCTACCGCGTGTTCTCGTGAAGAAACATGAATTTAATTGTTTTCACTATAATGTCTATGGGTTACAGTTAACTATGTGCATTTACATGTTTTTTCCATAACTGAACCGTCAACTAGTATATTGTTATTTTTACTTGATTTGAAATCTGAAATAATAAATTAATTATCTGAGCGACAAACTATTATAATATGATACAAGATGACAGTTACAAACATGTTTCGTCTTCAAGAAGCAAGATAATGGAAGTATCGCGGTGATTCTTCCAGTAATAAATAGACGAAATCATTTTCGACGATATAAATGATACGTTAAACTGGTTGAGATAAACAATCCTATAGATAGAGAAAAGTTGTATGAAAATTAATTTGAAAATCATAATTACATAATGTGTGTACAGATAAAACTAAGAAAGCTTCCATAAAGAAAGAATGCGTTTGTTTACTGATATTAATCCTTAGCGCTGGGTTAGCACTGGCACTACCCAGGGCTAAATATTTAGGGAAGTTATGTAACACGGCTGTATATGTTTTATCGACTGGTGCCACGTGTTTCATTGTAACAAGTACTTTTGTAAGACATTTCGATTGTTATTATTTTAAGATTTTACTACAGTATTGTTATACCATTAAAATATTGTTGTGTTCTAAACACTCGATAGACTCATCGAACCATCCACACTGGCTAGATGATTTCTTTTCATGGACGATATGACCCATCTATCTCTTCTATATGAATAATTCATGCTTACAAGGCTTGCATGGGAGTGCACATTTTATTCCAATAAGTGAACAATTATTCCATTTCGCATACTCGTGTCGGTGACACCGTTTCAACGGAGCGCTTGTTGTCCAGTTTATTGAATTATTTAGTATACCTCACGATGGCAATATAATTTCTATATAGGTAATATATAAGAGAGAGAGAGAGAGAAATGATTCAGAGTCCATTTAATTGAGGAACGACATATTGAAATAATAATTGACAACGATTTCTCAAATTAGTTTTCGTTAAGACATGTAAGAGCGGCACATGTCGGGGGGTTTAGCCAAAATAAGGAGATTTATAAGTCGTTCTAAAGTATTGTAATTGATTCATGTTAATTATGAAAACGATGTAAAAAATTCTTTCACATAGCCTGAATTTATGTTTTAATAAAGAATATTCCTTCTAACTATAAGCCACTTTAATGTGTGGTTAGTGCATATTTTAATTTAGCAAGTGTGCACTTAGTCGTTAAAATTCAGCGAGACGATATTTTTCTAGGAATGACACCGCGAGAGCCTCGTTATTATTCTCGTCACTACAAGAGTTTGTAATACAATTAGTTCTTGTTATTCAAATTATTCAAATGCACCTTTGAGACACAATTCTGAGACACAATGATGCATAATACATTATTCAAATTTAGTTAGAAATAGGCTAGCGCCTTTAAAAAAAATTAATTATGTTATCTGCATGAAAAGGCAGTTAATCTTTTCGTCTGCGGCTTTCCTTGGTCACTCACATCCTTGTATACTTTCTACTAAATAATTTACGTTGCTTATTGATAACGTTTATGACGTCATTAACTATTAAAAATCGGCTAAATCGCCCCCCCCCCCTTCTTGTCCCGGATACATTAGTATACCAAAAGCGTCTTGCTCCGCTATAGACTCGAACACGAGTTTATAGATTAAACAAATAAATTGAAGGAGATTAACCTATATTTTTATCAGAAGTAACAATGTTATTTCTCCTTCATTCTTTGATTTTTTTTATGCAAAGTTGTTTGCAAAATTGTTCAACATATATTGTGTTATAGTGTTTTTGAAATCAACTTTATTATAAATTCCAAATTTGAGCACGCATGGTAACTGTTTGAAATATTTATATCAAATCCTGCTCCAACAAGTAATGTTCTCCATTTATAAAAATAATATATACTACAATGTGACCAATGTCATTTGAGCATGCAGCTATACTATTACTTATAGCCGCTGTCATCATGAGTCAATGCATTGGACCCAACCTCGTTAGGTTGGTTAAATGTTTTGTATTTGACCACTAATTTTTATATAAAATACTACTAACACATGCTACTAAAAATTGACGAAATTATAACGAAATCATTTTAATTAATTTTAAGCATTTTGTTTTATATTTGTAAGTATTTATTCAGAACATATCAATGTACAATGTTAATACAGCCCAATATTATGAGTTATCGATTTTTCTTTTAGCTGACTCTTCTTCAACAGTCTTATCATCATATCTCTAGTCCTACTTTCTCTCTGGGGATATTGTACTCAACGTCGCCTGCAAAGTCAACAAATACATTTGGTCTTGTGAAAATTAAATGAATGATGTTATATAGTGGATTAAGAATTTATGTCAATTGGTAGGATTTGCCGCATGGCATCATTATCATAAATAATATTCAGATTATTTTTAAATTGTATAAATAAACTCGCCATCTCAACTATTATCTATTGATTTCAGTTGATAACGGCAACTTATGAGTGTCTTCACCAGTTGTGAGGCAGTTTTCAATATTTATTAAATTAAATAACCAACATCAATAAACATCTGATTCTTAATCTGATTTGTATTGGAATGCATCACATTGGAAACAATGAGCGGTCGGTACAGAATAAAAATAGCTTTCAACTGTTTTTTCACTACCCTTCTTTGTGGGATTTGAAATATTATATACATTTTACAAATCAATTCATATTCTGAACCTACAAATAAACTCATATTCTGAACAGCATTTTATAAGTTAACCTACAAATCAACACTTGACTCTGTTTCGCTGCTACAGTTGTGTTCTATTCTTATCATACTTTTAAACAAAAAATAATCATATTTCTATCCGCATGCTACAATGCCTATAGTAGGTAGTTCTCTTTCTTCAACGTGTGTGAGATACGTATTCTAGCTGCTGTCGCTTTTATAAATGTTTTTTAAAAATTTGATTGAAGATGTTGAACGAGAGAGAGAGAGAGAGTTAAAACGCGATTGTGGTAATCTCTGCTATTCTCTTTCAAATAATTATTCTAAAGATATTTTGAGTTTTTTTCTTCTAAACTGTTATTGGTAATAACCACCTGTTAAGATGATTTAATGAACATTACCGTGTTTTCAAGAGTATAGCATGAACATTGCTTATTTCCTTCATGAATGGATAGGTTGCTTTAGTTATTATAAATAATTATGAAGTTGATTATTATGAACCAGGCGACGAGGTCTAGCCATATACCGCACCAATATCATGCAGGTTTCAGGGTGGGAGATGGGTGGCAGGAAATGGATAAGACAAGCAGATGTGTTCTACTACATTTACCCAACCAGATGCCCTAATTATATAGATATACGTAGACAGGAAAGAGGTATATATGAGCAAGACGGAAAAATTGTCCACAATTAACATCGCCTATCTGTTGTGTTTTAGAGCAGCGGTGAAACTGACTTTTTGGAAATTGCACTCGTGTATCATGAGTCACAAAACTGCGTGAAAACTGTACAACAAGGAAACTTTGATATATTTGTCTTCTATTAATTACAATTTTTAGTTAAGGGTTATAGCAAGTAACTGCACAAGGTGACCTGTATCTTTTGTTATGGTCATATCATGTATAACATAGGCCTGTTTATTTGAGGGAAATCTTATTTAAAAGTGGATTTATAATCAATTGTGATTAAGTTTACTGAATCGTTCTATACAATTCAATAGTATCACCCAAACATGTTATTGCATATACTCTAAAAGTACTAAAATACAGTGTGCAGGCATAACTTAACTATTTTAAAAGTTAAGGGGGGTGAGGTAGCCCAGTCGGTTAAGGCGCTGGTGACTGAGTGTGAAGGTAGCGGGTTCGAATCCCAGCAGTGTAC
>JAUZND010032314.1:4976-22662 GCA_034780555.1 Coelogynopora nodosa
ATAGTTAACAAATATTTACAAATAGTTAACAAATATTTACAAATAGTTAACAAATATTTACAAATAGTTAACAAATATTTACAAATAGTTAACAAATAATTTACAAATAGCTATTAAACAGTTGAAATATATATATACATATTTAGTACATTTTATTTAATTAATTATTAAGATTTTGAATTAAATTTCAATTAAATAAATAATTAATTGTTCACTATTTTAACCATTTTTTTGTTATCTTATACAAAATATCAAATGAATTTTATATCTATATGGTTTTGATAATGATAAGATTAATAACAAAAGATGTTAGTATTTTGGATTTATATAATTTGGGTACAATAATAAATTAAATTATAAATACTAATTTAGAATTTTTTTTTAAATTAATATCATATAAATTACGATATTGCATTCCATTGACATTACGAATATATGCTGCGGGAATTGATCTCCAAGCATAAATACATATTTATAGTCTTTGTGTGAACTATATATGATTGCACATTTGGAAATTGAGTATAGATTCAGTAAGTTTCTTTGATAATCTGTGTAAGTGAAATATTTATTCATTGATCAAATTATAATTAAAAACAAATTATTTTAATAACACGGGATAAATTATATCTAGGTTTTTATGTTACTTTAAATTTGTTTTAAAATTTTGAAACACGAGCAAAAATGATATGTTTTTCATCAATGATGTCATAGGCTAACCGACTTTTTAAAAATTTATTTTAGTTCCAACATGTCACATGTAATATGTCACATGATCCAATTATAACTGTAATGAATATATATACAGTACATCTATAATACATACATATTATTATATATTTTATAAATTTGATTTAAGCATTTCTGAATAACATGTGTAATTTTCTAGCTATAGGACAAGAGAACACATTATGTATTTTAATATGGATGACGCAAAGCTAATATGTTTTATTTAAATTTTTGTAAACTATAGATTAAAATGTTAAATAGGTCTGAAAGTTAAAATAAATTCCCTGAAATAAATGTTTCAATTTGAATTTTTTTATACTTGACAACGAAAAAACAAGCAAAATTGTTTAACTAAAAATCAATTTAAATTTTAGATACTATAAATAAATAAATAAATAAATATAAGAATAATTAATAAACAATAAACAATAAATAAGTAAAACTAAATAAATATATAAATATCAATAAAAGTCATTAATTAAAATTAATTAATAAAAAATAAATAAATAAATAAACCAAAATTATTTTTTGGGGATTTTGAATTTTTAAAATATATTTTCCTCAAATTAAAATTGCAAAGAAATCTGTTTTACAAATATGATAGTATTACAATATGCTTGTTCTATGCATATATACTTAATAAGCATCGATGTTAGAATATGCACAGTATTAAATGTTGTAATTAGTATTTATCTTTCATTGTATATATATAATTAATGTAAAACATATTATTTTAAAATGAGTACTATAGGACCTATAACTCAAAACTTATGTTAAACTTTAAAAGTGGCTGTATTTCTATATCTTTTTCTTTCATATAATTCTAAATTTTAAATAACTAAAAAAATGGATGACAATAAGATAGTTTATTAAGAAAAGGCCATAAAGAACAGAATGTATTCATTCTTACTTTCTTTTTGAACATTTATTTCTTTCATCTCAACATTAATTCTCTCAGGCGAATCTGATTTTTGGTTGTTTTCGTGTGGATTGTTTGTGGGTATGCTGCTGTACACTGAAATGTAAATGTTACATCACTGATTAGTCATAGAATCGTACTTTTGCTTATAGTTTTACAAAACCATCACATATCTTATTTATATTGCAATTATAATAATGACTAAATATAAAATCGTAAAACAATTTTTTTATAACTGTAAAGTGTAGAAGTATAGCGCAAACTAAACTAACCATTGAAAAATGAGTATAGAAGCAATTTGCTTCTTGAGAAGAATTTTTTGCTTATTTAATACTGTTTAATAAAAAATAAAGGTTGATTGAAAGACGCAAATTATCCGAATAAACTCTCCGTTAACCAATTTATTCAAATATTTTGCTGTTTTAAACTTTATATTTGAAATTATTTTGCATATTATAAAATGATGTAATAGTTTAAAAATAACGAAGTCTATTACCACCTTAACAAAAACAATAATTACATTAATATATATAGATATATATATTTCACAATAGTAAAACGGAAATAGTTTATTTCAAGCGTATTAATAATACATATGCCGTAAATAATAAATAATAAATAGAAAATTATTAATAATTATTATTATTAGTTTAATATTCTTTATACAGTTGTAACAAGGTTGTAACTTAAATCCGGAGGAAAAACCGGAGAACAAAGCTGAAGGAAATTTAATTTATTTTCAAGGTCGTCAATGCAAACGTATCTAAATTAACAATTAAAAAAATATATAATTAAATTAATAATAAAAACAAATATAAGGGATTTTAGAATGTCGATAAAAACTATCAAAATACGTATATAGGCTACATTTAAATTAATTTTGAAATATACAAATAAAAGAATTATAACTAACATTAAGTAATTATTCCATTCTTTATATTGAAATAGTTTGTTTATCTTTGTTACTTGTTTTAATGCCGACCTTGAAAACTATAGTTATTTATTTCTCCAGTTTTTTCTCCAGATTTTCATCCGCATTTAAGTGGCAACCTTGTGACAAGTCTAAATCAATGTTATGTCGTTAGGACCGGTCCATTTATTTCATATACAACCTACATATATATAGGCAATACACAATATGTTTTAAATTTTTTTCACAAAATATATGATAGGAAACATCGCAAAATACGTGAAAATTTTTACAAAAATATTTACCCAAAATTCATTATTTAAATAACTCAATTTCTAGCATTTTGCCAAAGCCGACCTCAATTTGTACACTATCGGCTTTTTCTACATGACAACGTCTGTAAGCCAGGTGCTTGTCTGTTTGCTCTATCTTGTGTTGCCTAAAAGATTCGTCTATTTCAAACACGTTAATTCTACGAAACCCCCTACATGTGCAGGCTAAGGTTACTGCATAACACGAAGTCTAAAAAAGAAATATCTCGCCGTGTTTACATACCCGGCTATATAGAGGGAAGGGGACCCCAGTACTCAGACGCACATGAAATATTTGCCTTTTGCAAAATGGATACATATACCGAAAATGTACCAGGCAATCATTTTATAGAAAGGTTCATGTATATATATATATATAGTTAGGCATGCGCTGTACTTCTGAAGTAGAAGATGGTTTGTTACTTTAAGAAATAACAATAATAATTTAAAGGATTCCAGCTATAACATTTTGTGATGAATGATTTGCAATTTAATTAATCGGTTACATTGCATTATAAAGCTCTTTTTATGGTTTGAAGAAAATAATCTATCTATATTT
Organism: Coelogynopora nodosa; assembly: GCA_034780555.1. Classification (NCBI taxonomy): domain Eukaryota; kingdom Metazoa; phylum Platyhelminthes; order Proseriata; family Coelogynoporidae; genus Coelogynopora; species Coelogynopora nodosa. Next base: position 8,402 of record JAUZND010032314.1, read on the forward strand.
AAAATGTAATTTACGTTTAGAAATTTGCAACTTATGTGTTAAAAATGCTGTATAAAGTATTAAATTTACATTTTTAATTTTAATGTTTGGAATATAGAAATAATGTATACTGTAGATTTGAAACTTTTTAATTTGTAGACCACACTTCGTGTGGCAGTGAAATGTCTCAACCAATAAAATGATAGCAATATATGTACTGGTAAATCATTTTTAATTTAACAATATTTTGTTATTGTTACATACGATTTATAGAAATAGGCATAGAGATATTAATCTGTTCGATAACTTCGCATTTCTTCAATTGACCTTCAAAATAGATTATTTGATATATAATATAAACGATTGATTAAAACGATAAATTCACTCGCATAAAACAATGGATAATTTATTAACAAACTATAAAACCCGATAAATACATCATCCTGCCAATAACAAAACTTTAATCTGAAAAATGTAGGTTTTATTTTTCACAAAGTTAAAATTCATATATTTCTGTAATATTTTTTGTTATATATATATGTTCAAAACATTATTTTTACATAAAAAAGTATAGATGCAGTACTTATGTAATAAGTGTACGTTTATATCACTACAACGATCGTAATATATATAAAAATTATATAAAAATGTGTATAAAATTAAATAGATTTTACGAAATAAATATTGCTTCCTTTGCATTATTGCAAATGACTTTATATTGATTAAAAAAATTACCAAAACATTTCATTACCTTTTTTTTACTGTTTCAAACCTGATACTAATCCTAGCTTTTTAAGAGATATATATTAATAAAATGAATAAATTATTAATAAAAACGAAAAGACCAATAAAATATCGCATTTAAATAATTTCAAGACTGGTAACAATACTAATATATCACAATTTAGTGTAATATTTTTTAAATCAAATCAAAAGCTGGGAAACTACAGCAACAAAATTAAAAAGAAAATGTTACTTTGATCAATTATATCTACCTGTATTTATTATAATTAACATTCAACTTGATATAAATTATTACATAATGATATCCATATAATTTTTTACGTGTTTTTTGTGGTACTTATCTCATATGTCCGGTACAAATATTTCCACATTATATATAGAATTCTATATAGAATTATATATAGAACCCTCACTAAACTGTGATTGACGTTAAGTTTCTGAACTGAACTTTAAAAACACTTAACTATAGCGACCTTAACACGATCCCCTAAATTAAGCCCAAATTAGTAAATTGACATTTTGATGTATGTGTAAATACCGTATACCTTCAAAGAAATGAGTTGAATATGTCAAAAGTTCATTAAATTTGTTCCATTCACCTTCTTCAGGTGGCTTCACCATTGTTATAGCCAGGCGCAGATTGAATTCCGAACACATATCAGCCGCATCTGAAGGAGATTCGGTAAATGTGATAAACAATTTTTGTATATATATATGCTTGATTCAAGTTGTAATAATAATGTTTAAAAAATAATTAACTAAAGTAAACTTTGATGACCCTTTTGTGATACCGCAATATAGGCTTGTCTTTGCGCTTTTCTTCTCTATGCATGAAGATTCAATGTATATACGCGTATTGCATTATTACCAGACTATTATTGTCAAATTAAAAAATAAAGAAAAATAATTTGGTACCTAATTTTATTTATGTAAAATGCATGTGTTACAACATTTAAATGTTACGCGAAAAATTAGATAACTTTTATGTAAAATGTTACACGAAAATTAGATAATTTTTATGTATAAAAGATTACACGAAAATTAGATAAATGTTCAAACTGGAGACCTTCAGCATCTACACATCGTTGACAACGATCAAGGACACTTCTGTAAACTTTTTGGCAAAGTTCCATCTTGTTGTTAATAAAATGGCAATAATCAGTAATTCTTCTTGTCAAATCTGCTACATCTGTCAATCGCTCCCCAAAAGAAAAAATCTAAGGGAGTTAGTTCAGGAGAACGTTGTGGCCAATCCACACAGCCACGTCTCCCTATCCACCTTACTGGAAAAGTATCATCAAGATAGTCACGAACACATTTTGAAAAATGGGTTCAAATTCAAATGCTTCTAAATAGAGGCATGTGGATTGTTTGTATCATAATAGACTCAATTATGTGTGTTGATGTGGCCTAATAACTTAAACGTGGATTCATCACTCCAAATGATTTGATCAAGAAGTTCAGGAGTTTCAGCCAATTCATTAATGAATACTTCACAAAACTTTAGCTTCCTATCACTGTCATCCGCAATGAGTCCATGAATCATTTGTGGAATGTATAATTTTAATCCAAAGCTGTGCATAATGTGTTGCAAACTTCTTCTGGTTGTCTTGACGCAGATATGGCGGAAATTTGAGGATTTTCTACAAAAAATTATGTCATCAAAACTCTTGGTTCTGAAGTGTGTTAATCGATATTGGACGTCCAGAATAAGGGGCATCAGCAATTGAGCCTCTTACATTGAATTTATTACGTAAACTGTAAATAGTCTGTTGTTTTGGTGGAGGAGAATTAAAAAATGCTGGCAATGTTCTAATAACGGGGATTGGGATTTTCTCTTTTCCAATAGGCCTTTAAGAATGTGAATTTTCTTTAGTAATGTTCTGCGTTGCAGTATTAATAAAATTAATTGTTCAGTTTAATTTTCAGAAATCTTGATATTTCGAAGAAATTACAAATTGTGCAACCTAATTTCAGAAATCTAGAAATTCCAAAAAATTCCAAGAAATTTCAAGCAGTTATATATTATTCCAATGGTTGTGAAATATAGGTATAGACATTAGACATATTTTATGCATAAAATCATAGAAAAAATGTTTGAAATTGTTTTGTCTTACAATATTCAAAATTGATTTCATTTGATATATTTATTTTTGTTTATAATTACACTGAATTAGTTAATAATATGAAACTTTCTTTTATTCACATTCACATTCTACTTTTTATTTTTTATTTCTCTTCTCATTTGTCTTACAAAAATTTGTTATTGCAGTTTCCCGTAGATCTTTCATTATTGTCTGGTTTCTCGTATATTGTTTTTTCAAAATTATGATTCCTCTCTAATTGTGTTTCTTTTGTTTTTCGATAAGCATTGATTTTTCCTTTGGTTTAAGTTTTATTCTACAATGTCTATTTTTTACTTTTAGTTTCTGTGTCCATGGTTTGTTAGACAATGTTTAATATTGTTATTTTATAATTACTTTTCAGTAATAAATTATTACATTATTCACAATTATTCAGAAAATTATTAGTAATTTAAGGTTTATATATATGATAGAAAAGACTTTATTCAAATTTGTAAATACATGAAGACTTATTTAAAAAAATTGCTAGTTAAAACAATGAATGTGAATATTCCTATAGTTATAGTCATTTGTATTCATTATTTTTTACAGTATGAAAGTCATGATTCGCTAAAAATTAATGATGTGTTAATTGTACACATATTATTAATGATTATTCATTAATAGAATTTTTTGTCTGACAATATTGTTATGATATTATTCACTTTAATTACTTTCATGAACTTTAAACCGAACAGAAATTAAATAAATAAGGTTGCAAAAATAAAAAAATCATATGAAATATATATACAATATATATATGTAGTAAGATCGGACAATTAACATACAGTTTACGGTATTGAATATTTGTGTATTAAAATCATCAATAGTAGAAGTATCTCAAAATTAGGAAATTTCATAACAACTTTTATAAGAATTAACCCTAGTACATAGAATACAGACAAAATTATTAATCTAAATTTAACACGTATTGTTGATGAAAATATTATTGTATAGTCTAAAATAACTCTTATATTATTTATGTATATATTAGTTCCACAGTTTTTCAATATTTCTGAAAATAATCAGATTTTTTAATATTTTTATTATTACTGAAAAAACGAGTCTGCATATTTATTAAAAATAATGATGTCACGGATATGCTGTCATAAAAATAAATTAGGACATTTATCAGAAACTTTTTTAGTTATCCGTTTTATGCCCTATACCTGTTTGCATATAGAACAAACAGCTGGCATCCTCGTTAGAGATAATATATGCCATAATAAGCTAGAAAGTTGAGTGTAGACCTATATACTGTATACCAATAGACAGCATTGATGTAATTCTTAGCATGATTCACAGGGGATACACACCGACGATTTTAAATGACATTATTACATAACGCTTCACTTTTCAAGACATTTTGACTAGACAGAAATAAGCAGAAATCATTCTAGAAAGTGGTGTGGAGTGTAGGATATAAATCTAAGCTTTAAAACGGTTCAAATATAAGTTTAAATCAACAGAGATATAAATAGTTCAATAAAATTATTTTAAAATATTTTATTGATGGAATTAAATTTATTTTACTCATCAATATATCGATTAGAAACTTACAATAGACCTAATTCTAATATTAACGATAGTTGAAGTTATTAATATTATTTGTAATTTTATTATTTTAATAACAAAAAAGTTATTTTATGGTAACTATCGATTACTTTTAATATAATATTTCAATTCTAAATATTATATTAAAACTTGTAAATGCTTATTATTATATTCATATTCATAATTCACATTCATAAACACATATAATTATAATCACGAAATTTAAATAATAAAAACATAAACTGTGTGCGAAATAATTTAAAAGAATCTGTTAAATGGTCTATGATTTTTGTGTTGATTTTTAAGGATTTTAATACTTTGTTTTAATGAATTCTATTATCTATCGTAGATTGTTTCTTAAAAGTATGTCTTGCTGTATTTACGCTTTTATTAAATAAGGATAATCATAGTGAAAGTGGAATTAAAGTGAAAGTTTACCTAGCATTACGTTATAGTTTTGTACCGTTCATCATGCATATTATCTCGTGTGGATACACCGACTCTTTTCATCAGAGTATAATCCAAACAGTATATTAACCAAGAATATATTTGATAAATATGTATAAACATGCATTTACTCTTTCAGTAATAAGTATTGCAGATCTACCTGATATACAGCAATATTTTTTATGCTAAATTTGGGGCCTTATCTTTTATTAAACCTTTATTTTATTGAGTATTAATGACTTTTTTCAACTATTTTACAACCATTATGAAACTGTATGCACTCATTTCATCCTAACACATTTATATTCCTGATTTGGGGAGGAGCACTGTTAGTTTTATTTAACATGAAATTGTCTTCGAATTATTGAACTGCTATTTTCGATTGTTTGGGAATTTTTTTTAAATATATCTTGATTGTTGATTATAATGCCTATTGAGACGTTTGTGTCTTTTATTCAACAAAAGTGCTTATTTATTCAAATATTGTTAAATCAAAGTATTTTTTTGGTTCATATGTATCCCTCAATCTTTAATTTTGCATGCTTATTCTTATTTTTCACATTGTTATGCATGAAAATCATGAAGAGGCACCTTTCCCAAAACATTAGAAATGATGTATTGGTGTCTATGCTATTATAAAACACGAATACAGGTCTTATCAGGTGAGATATTACTTTTTTGTTGTTGCTTATTCTTGTTTCCCAGACCCTTTTTTTGTTGTGTAATTATTCTGAAGGATGTTAATGCTGTGTAGTTTAAAAATTAGTTTTTCATCAGATTTTGTCAAATTTCACGGGGTTTCTCGTTTATTCTTATGCCTTGTCTATTGAAATAAAATTAATGTTGTTTTTATTATATTGCTGCATTTTATTTTACTAAACTTTCAGTTTTATCATCTAGTAACAAAAATAGTTAACTTAACAAATAATTGGAAATCGTACTCATAATAACATGAGCGATAAAGGAATGTATTAAAAACTGAATAAAATACGCGTAAGAGCTTTGTATCATGATATACTGAACACAACCCACAACTGTGCTTATTTATACTGCCTTACTATAAATTTAAGCGCATTAAATTCAATAATATTTGTATCTTTTGTTTTCTGTTCCATGTTCTTCCGTTGTCACGATACATCAATTATAATTTAAATTTGATTACTGAAGAGTAAAGCGAATGGGGGACAGTTTGTTTTATATAACTTTGTGACTTTTTAAAATATTATATTATTTTATTTGACCAATGATATTTTTTATTTAAATGTTTTCTTTTATGGAAGAAAAACTAATAGTAATGAAAAATTACATATATAAAATTATCCAGTGCGCAATATTTCAGAAGGTAATATAACTTATTGTGATAAGAAATATCACTCTCTAACTTACATTGAGATATAGAAGACAGAATGGCTCATTAATCATTACATAACGTAATTACAGGAAAGTAATGAAGAAAACAAACGGTTCGCGCAACTTCCTTATTAGGATATATAGGGGTTGCGACCGTCTTATATGCTAAAGCAAACATTAATAACTAGCAATGATACTTAACATTTAACAGAAAATATGAGAAATTCGCCAAACAAGAGGGAAACAAACCTAATCAAAACCAATTTAATTTAGAGAAATTTGTTCTATAATATTAGTTTGTATTAATATAAAATTGTAGATGTAATTTTCAAGAAAAAGATTTTATGATCGACGATTAGGATTGGAGTTATTGGATTACTTTAGACTTTAAAAAAATATATTTTGATTTGCTTCTATCGTAAAATTATATCTTTTAATATGTTTTCTGAAAAATTAAAAAATAGTATAAAGTCAAATACAATTTTAATGTGACCATTTTATAATTACATTTCTCTTTGAAGTTCAAAACTATTTAAAATGTTTCTTTCTATAAATAAATAATATATATGCACTTTAATAAAAACAAAACATTATTAATAACTTCTAACGACTCCAATAACCTTAAGTTTTGGATATTTATAACATTTAAACTTGTAATATAAATATACATAAGTAGATGCAAACAATTTAATTTTGAGAAAAATCGAAATAGTGAAAAATAAAAGCATACAAGTAGATCTTCCTATTTCTTATGATGTTTCAGAGGAATAATTTATTTTTAGGTTATTTGACAAGTTTTAGAATATAACATAATATCATTGTTAGAGTCAATATATTATTATGTGAAGTTTAGGAGTGTCAACATATGTGAACTATTTTGTAAATATTTATATTTACAGATGCTAACATTTCTAAAACATATTTATAATATAAAATAAAAATAGGAAAGCAACATTTGTAATATCAGGTACAATTATTAAAATTTAAAAAATTATAAAATCGAACTTTGCGTCTAAATGCATTAACAGTATTTTTTTAATTTACATTTAATTTTTTTTTATTTACACGGTGTATTTTCCATTTAAAAAATAGTTATCTTCTTGCGTAGTATAATTATATAGTCTGTGAATAAAAATTATCGTTTTAAAGTGGTTCAAAACTTAGACTAAAAAGCAATAAAATGGGATAAACTATCCGGCCAGCCTATCATTCTGTAAAATTTGTGAATTCATAAAACACCATATAGTCTAGGGTTGACCTTTAAATTTACTCCTACTGTGTTCACATAATGTTTATCAAAAATAGTTTAAGATTCCATCCATTACTTAATTTATTTTGTAAATATGTAAAAACCTAATTGAAATATGTTTTACCTATCAATTTGTATTAATAAATAACATTTAAAAGTGTGTTTTACAAATAAGGAGCAATGTTTGCAAATTGTATTTATCTTGTAGTAAAACTAATATGGGGCAAAAAGTTCTAGAAGAAATTGTGTTATAATAAATATCTGTCAATATTAGGAAGTGTTGTATATTTAAAAAATAGCCAATTAAAATAATCGTGAAGTATTAATTGATCATTTAACTTTCATTTATGATTTTATCGCAATTTCACAAATTCGGAAAACACAGCGTAACTATTAAAGATATATATATTTAGTGAAAGTAATTTGGTTGAATAAATGACATCTAATTCGACTTTAAAAAAGTTATTTTGATTAAACTAAAACTATTAAATATATACTTTAAATGAAATGCCACCTTTCTGAATAACAGAACATGGAATTGATTTAAACCTTTGGTATCATTTTTACTATATATTGAAATAGATATTTGCCACGAGTATCGTTACATTAATATCATGGTCAATTTAGGAGATAACCAATAATTTATTTAGTTACTCACAAAAGACCTCTGATTATAGCTTACATTAGGTTCCAACTGTATTCACATATTTACGTCGCAATACTTGTATATATATATAAATATAAATATATATATATATATATATACAAGTAACTAGACATAGGGACTCACCAACGAAGTATACAGGTACACCATAGGTGAAACTTGGTGTGAGCGGGAGCCAGGAAAGTTCCGAAATTTGGATTCGAAAATCAATTCTGTCTCGACTGCAACTATGCAGATGTACTGATGAGCGATCCATTCGAGGATCGCACTGATAAAATACAGTGGGATCTTTGCTCTGAAAATAGAAAGAAATTGTATTTTATTAACATAGTGGGATGACATAAGTGACGAATGAATTATTTTTGCAAACATACTGTGATAATTGACATTTATAAATAAGGATCGGCCCATACAAATAATTAGGCAATTACATATTATAACAAAATACATGTTTTGTATATAGTCAACCGTTGCCAACAACTTGCTATAATAAAATACAATAACAACACGATATTAATATATGATTTTATAGTTATTAAAAATGAATAAAATTGATAGAATGAAAAATTTTAAATTTTGCTGAAAAATTCTGTTAATAAAAATTAATATTATCTTTACTTCAAAACAATAGCTATGATGAGAGTGAAGAGTATAATATAGTTAAATAGTCTAAAAGCTTAAGTTTAGTATATTAATTAAATTTTTTTTGTTGTGCACTGTATTTTTAATTTTTCATGTTATTATTTTATATAATTCACTCAAGGTTTATTGATATTATTTATTTATAAGTTAATTGATTTATTATTTACTATGCATAAATTTTATTAAATTATGAACCACATTAATAATTTTATAGTTTATTATTCCTGACTTATTACATACTATTAACAAACTAAAATAATATTTTAGTTTAGTTTAATTATATAGATGCATAACACGTGAAATGTGTATAATAAAATGTTATTTATTAATAATAAGCGAAATAATAACATCGATTTTTTCGAAGTCACAGACGCGAGATTAGTACAGTACATGATATAATTTGTTATATTCAAATATTTTTTGAAGTCATATTTGACAAAACAACAGTTGTCATTAGTACAGCTTTCGTAATGCAGTCAATTCAGGCAAATGTAATGTACACTCAGTTCAGGCAATTTTGGAAATTACCGAAGTGTTTAAGATCCTGTCATGTTTCCTAACGAATAAATTGTTACTATACTAAGAAACATTTTTTAGATGTAAACTTTAATACTTTGTTGAATCAATTTACCGCTATAGTATATATAGACATGGGGGGAATACATCATAATAATTATAGGATACATCTAAGCTAGTAATAAATCATGTATCTTAGTACTAATCAGACTATATATGTATATGTACATACAACTTTTAACTGGTTAAATTTTATAATAAATATTCTACGAAGAGAATCGTGAATCGACTGATCATTTTATCATTTTTTTCATTAAAATAATATTTCAAAATAAAATAATTTATAATGAAAATTCCAATTATAAAAAATGTTTAAAAGAAGTAGTGATTATTATAAATTATATTTAAAGATTACGCTTACCGGCTTATTCTTCTGATAATAAAATGAAATATCTAGATATGTGTTAATGAAGTAAAAACTGGTTACCTCTACTATAGGTTTTCATTGTTCTAATTTCCTAAATAAAATTATGTTTATTAACTTATAGGTTATATAAATGAAACTTTTGACAAATATAGTTAACATAATTATAACAGAAATCGAGACTTTTACCGATACGAATTATGGTCACACTATGTTTAGACATTGTGTTTTTACTTTTGATGCTAAATTTTAGAGCAAAATTTGTGAGACGAATATATTCCAATTAAAACGTTCAGAATGATTTTCATTTTTATTAAAAATTTAATAGTAAGATATTAGCAATATTTTAAAATAAATTATTTACATTAACGTTTTGGGATATTGGTTTGCTATATTATTTATATATTAGAATTAATTGTAGTAACTTGTTGTCTTAATTATATGTAATTATCTAAATAAAGAAATGTTAGACATGGTAGATCATTTTCCCTAGTTTTTCATTATTATACACAATTTTTTTATAAAGTAAATATAACAATCTTTTCAATTTAGATCATTGTGTGTCACTTAATTAAGTGCTATATTCTAATTTTATGTTCACAAAGAATTGTAGACGTGGGTATTCAGCATTTAAAAAAGATATATGTAATTTTTTATTTATTTTTTAGATTATTTACTTTTGGTAACTACATTTTCAGAATGTGGGTTTTTGCACATATATATTAGAAACGTAATATATATATCAAACATTAGCTAATCTGATATGACTACAGCTATTATTTTTCAAAGGAATAATATGCCTAAATGTAAAGTAAATTTTCTTATGTTTAAAATCTAAAAATTAGTCAGATTTAATTTTTGAAATATTTTAGTTAATAATACATATATATGTTAACGTATTTCAATTGAAAAAATAGTCATAGATCTTATTTGTGGATTGATTATAACACATTTTTTCGTTTGACCATTCTGGAGTTCAGCCCTGTTTATTGAGCTTCATTCAAATGTAAATAATTTTGACATTATTGTAACATTTTGTTACCATAATATTAACAGCTGTTTGAATAATTTTTGATAATTTCAGATTTCTCATTATTTTTAATTGTCTTTTGTTTTGTGGTGGTATTGACGAGAGGAATGGACTGTTGTACTTTACCATTGTTAAAATATACCCAAAAAATGTAAAGCTATTATATTTGAAGATTGTATCCATGTTTCTTCCCTTTAATTAAATATCATTAACGCAAAATTTCGACAATGAAACTTAATAAACAGAAAGTCCGTGATAAAATGGAAACGTTTTACAAGAAAAGTCTTTTGAACTATTACGAGTTGTTTGTAATTAAATATAATTTACATACATCTTTTCAAATCATATTAAATGAGAATCATCACAATGAAATAGTTATATATTTTAATTTATAATATTCGGTTTGTTTATTTTTTTGTCAAGTTGTCTCTATAAACACAAAATTATCTATTATTTTAAAATGTATAAAAAATGTTAAAAACTATACTAACATTGTATGCGCAATATTTCATAATCGTAATAATACATGATCCACTTCTGTCACAATATTTTTAATAATTTTTTAATTATTGTTTAATTGACAAATAAAGCTATCAATTATTAAAAATAGGGAAATTTTAAATCAAAGGTACAATTTTATAAATATATGTATTTTAGCGAACTACGAATTCAATATTTATAGTTCTAAGTTTTGTGAAAATGTTATTTCAAGATTTAATTAAAACCATATTATAAATTGACTTTAAACCGGCTAAACTAAACATTGCTTTAATAACATTTAGAACTGAATAATTTAGGCAAACTGAAGCACTTTCTCACACCAGAGAACTCCGAAAATCATGTGTTTTTGCAGATCAAATGTGTTTCAAAGGAAAATTAGCATTCAAACGAGTTTATGAGGCTTTTGTCACATAAACAAATTTGCAGTACCCTTCCCCCATTAAGATAGACGAGAAATTTCTCACACCAAAGTTTGATGAATTGCATAGTCAGATTGTACATAATAGGGACCGACATTATATTATATATGTTACTAATTAATAAAGACACATGTCAATGTACATTTGTTCAAATTGTTTGTCGAATATTTCGTTAACTCGCGCTCGGCAGTGATACATATTACTCACAGGTTGAGGGTTGATTAGAATACATAGCATGTCCATGGTATACACTGAAGTTATTCCTAAATGTCACAAAATCACAAACACAATATCGATTTAAAAAGTAGCCAAATGGTTAACAATTTAATTTCAAATGATCAATAGTTTCAGTAAATGTGATTAGTTCATCGATTATATTTAAATATTGAAATAACATAAAAAATATGACATTAAACTTTTAACAAATTATAAAATTATATTAAAAATTATCAATATATTTCAAATAACGATAACATTTCAAAATTATAACACTTAGACCATTAAATTTATGAATAAAAAACTTTATCAAATCGAAATTAATTATTTTCAACAAAAAAAGGCCAGTCAATACAAGTATCTAGAATAAAGCGTTTTAATACAGTTTTAATTTTTATATAATTAAATATTTAAATATCATTTAATTATTAAAAAGATTTTACCTTGATTTAATTAGTTATAAATTTCGTTGTTTCCAGCAATTTAAATAGCATTATTATGATATTCTAATTGTAATGTTAAATTTTCTTTATCAATAAAATATTGAAAATGATGAATTTCACAGAACCGTCTAATAACTAATATATATATTATCAATTAATTATGATTTGGTGGTAATTAAAGCTAATTCAAGCTCAAATCAATTATCCAGTTCCATATAAAGGGAGTTGGGAGGTCGAATAAACCACAAAGTACAGCTAGACAGAAGAGAAAATGGAACGCACACTGAACACGGGCATACGTTGCGTACGAGAGTGAAAAATATAAATATCCAATCATTAGTCACTAATCACTAATCATTGAATGCGTGCATGAGTTTTATGGGTTCATATATTTGTATCTGATGTGCTGTAAAATGCAAACCGCGTTCAGTGTGTGGCCCCCTTTAAAATTGAAATATCCATTCTTCATTATGTTTGTCCATAACGTATAAACGAATGCTAGGCATACGTCACGGAACCAACAAGAACTATGCAGTGACGAAAGCTAATTTTGCTTGTTTTATACAATATGAATAAATGTTACAGAAAAACTACTAAAATAAAACATGAGATTCAAGACACCTTGGCAGGAAAAACTAAACCAAAAGAAACTAGAAGTTGACAATTATATCAAACAAGAAAAGATAATAAGAAAGAAAAACGTTTCAGGAGTGTCAATAAAAGAAAGATTGACATTATTTACTAATAATAATATTGTTCACAATATCTAAGCAGAATACTCTTCGTCTAAATAAGCTATTACATCACAAGTTTGGATTGTAGACTGCTAAAATGTGGGAAAGACGGATAGGCCTGTGTTGTGTTCTTGCGCCGCAGCGCTTTGCCGAAATGCAGTTTACCGGATAAATACTACGTAATTGAACAATTAGCATTTCGTTTAATTATTGTGCATTTTGTCGATAAAAAATTATATATATATTGTATGTTCTCTTCAGATACTATTTAAACAATAATCAAAAACTATGTGTTTTATAGTGTTTGTAAGTGAATTCTTATAATAATATTTAAACATAATAATTAATTGGTAATGTTTCTTTAACAAATATTTAAAAAAAACATTTATGAATTTATTTGGGGTATTCTAAATATACGATGAAGATAACGTTGACTATAACCTACATCCTTAAAGACTGTGACTTAAAGTCCTTACTCTACAAAACGAATTGGTATAATTGGGAAACTAATTTCGGATATAATACTACAACGGATTATATAAGATAATATAAGAGGTAAAATAAGATGTATAAAATATACAAAATATACAAAATAAGAGATATAATATAATAATATTAATAGTGGCTATTATTTTTATAGACTATATAATAATAATAAATTCCGTTATTTATGGTCCAAGTCCCACTCCTGATAATATGTAATAATACATAATTCATAAATATAAAATTCATCAAATAACAGTGTAAAAAATGTAATACAAATTTCGGCGAAGTGACATTCGGCAAAGTACTACTTTCTAATTAAGGAATATCTACTTGGTGTACTGCGTTTCGTCGAAATGTTACGGACCCGTTGCTATGGCTTCACAACTGAAGTTGAATTAATCGACAAACTACGTGTATTTTGACAGCATTTTGTAGCTAGTATTTGTTGTGTCATGTAATTGAGTTCATTTGTAATTATTTTGTATTACAATATATTTTGAATACAATATAGATTCTTGTATAACTAATTACAACATAGACTATTACGATCGGTTTCAGTTGTAGCTCTGCTGTTAATATGATCAATTATTAAAACGATTCTAGAAAATGTATGCAACTTTTACCGCAGATTCAAACAAAAGTTTCAACCTTAGATTCAACCTCAGATTCAACCTCAGATTCAACCTCAGATTCAACCTCAGATTCAACCTCAGATTCAACCTCAGATTCAACCTCAGATT
>JAUZND010032325.1:0-22662 GCA_034780555.1 Coelogynopora nodosa
ATCAATAAATCAATCTATATCAATAAATCAATCTATATCAATAAATCAATCTATATCAATAAATCAATCTATATCAATAAATCAATCTATATCAACAAATCAATATATCAATAAATCAATCTATATCAACAAATCAATATATCAATAAATGAATCAATCAATCAATCAATCAATCAATAAGGCTTAAGTCAATATAAGTCACAGATGAAGCACAATATCATTTTATAAAACTTGAATCTGTCATATATACTATTAGAATATGTTCTATATTTATATTCACTAAAAGAATTTGACAAATGTAAATAATAAAAAAAATCATTTGAGAAAGACTCGACACGGGCTTCTCATCTCATTATTAAATATGAAAAATCAAATGGTTTGGAAGGTAATTAAGTGTATTTCAAAATATTAGTTTTTTAACTATACTGATGACTTCATCAAATGCTTAAAATGGAACTAAATGGATTGAAATTACTCGAAAATCTTGCTAACTGCTACTTTGTTGACAATACAATACTGAATTTTAAAAATTGACGCAAATATTTTTTTTTTAATATCGAAATAATATGTCAAAAATTATTATGTCACTACTACTAATCAGTATAATAATTTTTTTTTAATTTTTCTGAAACATATATTTTATATTTAGTTCTTGTTTGAAATACACATGATGCAAAACACATTTATCACCCCCAGCATTCTTACTGTTGATTTAAAAGTATTTTTGTTAAACAAATAGTAACAATTAATTAACGTGTTTGAAGATCCCGCTTCGGTGCTGGCACTCGAAAAGAAAGTGAACGTAACACTGGGGCACACCCAGGTTCTCTCATACCGGTTAGAGGGGAACCCTTGGCCCGCCAACATCACTTATATCTGGCGCTTCAATGGGGCGCCGCTCTTCGTTTCCCACTGCAAGTCTACGTCAGAAGAGAAAAATCTGCCAAAAATTTGTCAAAATAGTAAGGTTTCTTTGTTTGTGAACTTATGAACTTATTTTTATTTAATGCATTTTTTAGCTCATAACCTAATTTCGACGCAAATCATAATTGAGTCAAATTTTGTCTTGTAAAATAATGTGTTGTTTCTTAATATTCATAAACTTTAATTATTAATTTCAATATCAATTAATGAAGGTGAATGACAAACATTTTATTGTAAGGTCATTAACTCTTGTTAATTATTTATACCCATGAAGTTCTAAGTAATAAAATAATTTAAACAAAATATTATATATATTTTCTGGCAAATTATTCTAAATACGTAATTGTACATTTTTCTTATTATTATTTCAGTAACGTTCGAATTAAACCGCTCGTTTTTGCTTACTGGTTATTTTGTATCAAAGGATGTTGTACTTAACTAGCTTTATACAAATCAGCTCTTTATGGAGTATCTATAGCTGGCCTTTTTAAAGTACCACTTAATTCAGGTATATTTCGTATGTGTGGGGTATGGTCTGCTGATGAGTCCTGATTATGGACGAAACAGATGAATATGCTTCAACTTAGTATATTTAAAAGTTTCATTAATTGTGACTTATTCTGGTTTATTATTATAAGTATGTTATTGTACTTTTTCTTTTTATTATGTCAGGTTATATAATTAAATACACTATTTTTCTGTTTGTTTCTAGCGAACTACAGACAATGTTTAGCATTAATTGTTCAACAAGTATATATTATATTATACAATTTAGTTATAATCGCATACAAAATGCCGTGTATATTATAATGTTTAAGTGAAAATTAATCGTGTGAAGCAAATTCACAGCAAGCATTGTTTTATTTATATATATATATTAGCCCTGCATCAAATGCAGCACACATCACATTTGGCTTTGTTTGGCACTGTGTACACTATACAGATTTGACACACCGTTTTCACATATTAAGTGTTATAAATTGTTGAACTCCTCTGAATTAATTTATTGATTTATTATTATAGCCAAAATAATTTTCAATTGAAAACTATTCCCTATAAGTTAATTAGTTTTGAGTACACTCAGTTTAAGTTGATAATGTACGTATATCAGAGAATTGGTATAGATTTCATTTGGAGAAAATTAAATCTTCACAAGCAAGCACAAACTTTAGAATATAAAATAAATATGACAGCTTTATTGCTGAATATTGTTGAGCAACAATCAGGTGAAATTCAACAGTCATTGATTGATTGCAGCATTATTTTTTTGATGAAAAGCTTTTATTTAATAATAAATATATGTGCAATAAAGTAAGCTAACAAACAATTTTACTTTTCTACAATGAAGTTAAATGAAACAAATACTCATTTAAAATTTAAAAAATATTTTATCGAACAGGATAAATAGAACCTAATTTTTTTATAATTAAAGGTAGAAAACAATTACACAAATTTTTTGTCAACGTATTTCAAAATTTTATCAATGTGATTAATTTAAAAAAACATAATTTTATTTTTTGGTCTGTATGTTTGAATCAGAGGCAAAACATTCCTTTTAAATTTTACAAAATTTACAAAGAAGTAAAAACACGAAGCTGCGCTGATAAAATACGTATATATATATATATATATATGTATATGTATATAGCCTATATGACATATAATATATTTTCCCAATTTCAAAATTTCCGTTGTAACATTAATAATATGAATTATTATGTAAGCAGCTTTATTATAAGTTGAATATGCTACTTAGATAAATCCATTAACTTATTACTTGTCTAAATTAGATTTGAATACTTTAATGTTTACACGAACAAGTATATATTTGACATTAAATAACACATATAATTGTGTGGATTAAGCATTACATTTGTACAACATTTAAAGTTTTTTGATGATTGTGTCCCCCCCCCCCCCCTAAAGCCACTTTACAAAGATCGGACAATCTCGAGGTACATCTTGTGCAACTGACAATTCGCCATTTTCATCCCGACAATGTTGGTTACTATTCCGTAAGGGTGAAATTTGAAAATTCAACCGGAGCAAATGGAACGCTTGTTTTGCTGAATGGTAAGTCATCTTCTTGGGACAAATGTTAAATATAAAAATCATTTCAATCGAAAATGCATATTTAAATAAGTGCAAATGTATCTATAATAAATGATTGACAATGATTATCTTATATAATATCTTTTTTTTAATAAGAAATTGTATATTGTGGATTATATAAAGTGAATTATATGTGATAAATAAGTTATATATCACATTAAAAAATTCTATAATAAATAACAATTACATATTTTCTTTCAGTTTCAGAAAATATAATCCAACCGAATTCATCCGCTGGTCTTTCTTGTGGCCCAGAACTGTTGATCATGAAGGCCATTTGGTTAACTTTGTTTATATATTTATTCTAAAAACAGTGTATTGCACGAGTAATCTTCTATTTTGTTATTGCTTATTGCACCACAGATTTCTCATAAGTTATGACAATGATCTTAAGTTAAGATGTTTGCAATATATATTTTAAATTAAATCAGTAGTTTTCATTGGCTAACTGCTTTCAATATCAACAAAAGTGATAACTTAATGAGTTTGAATCAATTAATTAATTAATTTTTCCGCAAAGAAACTAATTATTGATTAATTTAATTATATACCTGTACATGTATAATTTTACTTTATAAAAAATACTACATTAATAACAGCTTAGGACAAGTCCAGTGCTTCTTAAATTTAACACTAAAATATATTCTATTTAGTAATAACAAACGTTGTGATGACTGTGGTATAAAACCACAGATTTCAATATAAAAGTCTATGTATAAAACGCTGCAGCATTATCAATAAATATGAACATATAATAACTTAGAATCGTCATAACTTATGAAGTTTCGTGTTACTTGACCATATATAGTTTTTTACGATAATTTATTAATATCTATTCTTTTCTTTTCTTTAATAATGAAATATATATAATATAAGTTCACGATATATCACTATATAAATATCACCATAATTTATGGATTACACTAACATTAATAGAACAGATTCATATTGAGTTTATTATTTCAATGGTTGTTAGGTTGTGACTTAAATCCGGAGAAAAAAATGGAGGAATAAAAAGCTATTTTTCAAGGTCAGCAGTAAAAAAAACAAGTTTCTAAGATAAACAAACAATATTAAGCAATTCAAACAATTCATTTATTTGTTATTCCAGAATTATTGAAAGTGTATATATATACGTATTACTACAATTTTAATCGATATTCTAAAGTAACTTTCAATTGTTTCTCTTAGTTGCTTTTGCTTTGACGACCTTGAAAGATAGGTTACATTTACTGCGGATTTGTTCTCCGGTTTTTCTTCCGGATTTAAGTTACAACCTGATTGTAAACAACCTCTGTCATTATCACCTTTATACATGTCTAAGTAATAATATATGTCTACTCACATATTTTTGTTGGATACTTGAATGCTGACCTACCCAGATATATATATTTTTTTAATTTTCTGTACTGCAAAAGAAAACCATCGATGACTCATTTATTTAATCATTCTATTTGTTATTAAATCAATTATACAATTTAGAAACTTAAAAACCATTGTATAAAAGGCTAAAAATTGATTGATCAACTACTTTATAAGAGGTTTTTGTTCTCTGTACATTTTTTAATTAATATATATATATATTTATTTATTTATTTATTTATTTAACTTTTAATGCAAGCTGCAACATAGTGAAATTTCATTGTATTTGTTTATTTGGACTATATTTTTCTTGAAAATATAATAATGTCAAAGTAATTTCGTTCTTATTATAATTTATTAAATGATATAAAGTTTAAATAATAGACGGGGCGCTGCTTCATTTTATTAAAGAAATATTTTCATGAAATAATTAATATTATTTGCAACTAGTTGTCATACTTAAGTCAAAATATTTCTATAGGTACATAATATAATGTTGTCAAAATTTATAAAATAATTTTAAAACAATTTGTTAGTGAAATACATAAGACAAAACATATCTTAAAGCTTTGTATAAGAATCTTTGGTAAGAATTCTACAACATTGAACATATTAAAATAGGTTATATAGAATAGAAAATGTGTGCATGCATTCAATATTATTAAGTAAAATACCAATAAATATGTTTTCTTGTAACGTACTATTTCATTAAATTAGTAGTGAACACTTAAAATTAATTGTTCAATACGTAAAAGATTAAAATGATATATGTAAATAAATCAATTTTCTTATATATATACAATATATTACTTAAATATTAATTAAGTAATATATCAAAAGATATGTACTTTTATAATATTTAGTATTTTAAAAAAAGTATAGAAAACTTTAAAAAAGTACATTAATAAATACAATCGCAGCTGATGGTTTTGTTAATTTTCTAGTTGCAATACATTGGTTAAACTAAGGAGACTATCATATCTCACGAAAATCTCAGTAATTCGTTAATCTAAATTTTTGTTAAGTTATTGACTGAATTCAATATGATTTCAATGATGACATTATGAAATAATATAAATATTGAGTTTTCGGTAAGATTTGTTTACTAATCTTTCTGATTGTTTATATAATATACCTATTATTGTCATTTAGTTAAACTTTTTTGATGAAATAAAGTTTTAGAATTAAAGTAAAGAGAATTTTTTTTAATTTACTCAAAATTGTTTTGTTTCAGTAAAAAACGTTATTGACGCTGTTTTTTGGCATTATTTTGTAAATAATCGTTTTTTTAGAAATGTTTGAGTTATTTTAACTAAAAAAGTTATTTTTAGCAAATAATACAAACATTAAGGTAATGTCGGGTTTAAAAAGTTGTTAAATACATACTAAACAGCAATGATGATTTTCATTTTATTAAAAGTTATTGATTGGTTATCTATCATACAAATTGCAATATAATAATTTTTTCATTTGTAGATCATTTTGAATGTCGGATCAAAACATATTTTACTATTTCAATTAAGGACAACGCTTTTCAACTATAATTATTAAAGAAAACGTAGATTTTTTAAATTATGAAATGTTTAGTAAAATTAATTCATCACTTCTAATTATTATGGCAGAAGGATTTTGAAATATTTTATTAATAAATTAATACTACTAATGTTATTAATAGTATTATTAGGCCTAATAATAATAATTAATTAATTAACTTTTTTAAATAACATTGACATACGCAAAGTTTAAAACATTTATATAAATGCAAAAGTTTGCAAACATGAATAAAAAATTAAATAAACTATTAAAACAAAACATTATTCTAGTAAGAAAACTATTTAAAATTATATAAAGTATGAAACACATAGTATATATATGGATCATGTGCTCAGTATTTGTTTCTGTTCTCCTGTTGGCTGGCAGAAATTGATGAAGCACATTTTCTTCCCCTTTGGCTTGTTTGAAAAGTTTATGATCTGTTCTAGTGACGAGTGTGTTCGAAGGAAACATTGGCTTTGCCGTGGCCGTAGTTCATTGATCTGTCTATGAACTGTGAAAGGAAATTCAAATCTGATTATTTTGTAGTTGTGAAACCACCCCCCCCACCTACTGGGTTCTGTTTAGATCAGTCTGCTGATTATAATAATTGCGGGAAAAAACTTGGTGATCGCATTTCATACAATAGCTGATGAGTAATTTTAAAGTATATATAACATAACATTCAATAATTGGATACAATCTCAGTTTATCGTATATCTCTACTAGGCGTTGTATGCATACAAACTCCACATGGGTAACTATTTATGTTTACATACTGCTGAAAAATAGATATGTTTGTGTTTGTTTACCTTCATTTAGGTCCTATTTTTGTTCTTGACCAGTTGATGTTTTCCATAGTTTTCTAAATACAACCTTTCGAAATATTCAGCAGCCAACAATAAAAGCATTCTAATCGTTCAAAGTGTAAAATTATTAAAAAAATATACGACATTTTCAAAAATGATAATGTTTTACTTTTTACCTCCAAACCTCGAAATTGTGCAATATACTATAAGACGTTGTGCATTAGTTGATTAACCCAAAAATAAAATAAATTTCACAAATTATATTTATCTATGTTGATGTTTTATTGTTTTAAATTTTGTAATTGATTTCTAACAAGAATATTTTCTTGATTTCCGCAGTTACACAATAGAATTATAGATGCATGACCGGATAATGTTGCATCTAAACTATATAAGCAATGTTTCATCAAGTATCTATGTTTGAGACAGACACACTAGATACAGTTGCCATTGACATTAATCTATAGAAGTCGTCCACTAAAAATACAAAGAAACCTATACAACACGTTGACCTTGATCTACTTTTTATGTCGCACATATTTGATATTTTCTTATTTCTGTTTTTATAAAATGTTATATTTCAATCAATTTTACTAGAATATGAAAAAAGCAAATATATGCTATACATTGGAATGTCACTTCATAGTAATTATACGAAAATTTCTCAAAATAGAGTTTTCACATTTTTTAAAATAAGCAAAATATATTCCCAATGCAAATATATATATATGTAATTTTGATTCAATTGCATTCACATTAAAGTAATAATGCTTACTATTTAGAATAATTAATATCTTGAAGTTGAACTCGATGAACTAGATAAATGGATTATACACTCAATTTGGCTGAGGGTTCGAAGGTTTTACAGAGTAATAAATGTACAAAATAAGAAAGGTATAAACAATTGAGAAACTCAGGGCAATGTACAGAATAAAAATAATGCTTAACTGATTATTAGTAATAAATTGGATAAAAAGTATTTGAGAATAACAAACAATTTAAATGAATAAAAATACTATAATATCAAACAATTACATCAAAGTATTTATTTCCATAATTCTTTAATAATTTTAAAACATAAACATAAAAAACTAATACATTTATTAGTAACTAAGTTATGATAATACTTATTAGTAATTATATTTATATCCGTTAATAATACTATATAACAGCAGATGGCTACATCATGAATATCCATAATCGAATTACGCTACATATGACTTGAACTCATTAACACACCATGATTAACATTATTTAGAAAATAACTCCGGAAACTCTTATTTCAAAACTAACCTAAAAATTACTCATATCGAATCATTCGAATCACTCACATGATCAATACAGGATCACCTTTCGGTAACTTTAATAAATTATGAAATAATTCAGTTGTATTTGTTGTGTTGTCATTGTCATTGTCAGCGAAACACACCACGCTATGTACATATGTAGGCTTGATACCCCTTAACTAATTTCTGCTCTGCGCATACATACAATACAATATATATGTATATTTATATGCACTTGATGTCGGGTGCACTACAATGAAATAGGCTGTACGAGAGATCAACTTAACTGTCCTGTTCAATTTGTAAACGTTGAAAACCCCGTGGAATAAATTACTTCACGTGAGACGATAAATTTTGTAGTTCATTTTTCGGATATGAGTTTTGTTATTTATTTTTTATATTAAAACAATCCGGAATATCAAAAGGTTGTCAGGTAGGCCTATAACACACCATATACTGTACATCATGACATGAATAGTTTTGAGGTAAGTTTGATAGAAATATTTCATCACATTTTGTTTCACTCTTTGTTTAGGGAGAAACCATTCATATCCGAATTAGCGGATATTTTCAAACATGGTTATATAAATATTCTTTGATATTTTACTAAAAAGTGATTAGTTAACGTGGGTTGTTAGCAGTGACGTCATAGTTTGACAAACTATTCCAAAAACCCTATTTTTGTCTCTTAAAATATAATTGTGGCAATTTCAAAATCCCTTAAGCGATATATATAACCACCAAATTACACTTAATATATATTTTGAAAGATGTTCGTACAATATTTATTAATTCACTGTAAAGATGTATTACGTCACTATTAAGTTTGTATGACGTCACTGTTAAGTTTGCATGACGTCACTGTTGAGATTGTATAACGTTTCTGTTAAGTTTATAAGACGTTACCTTTAAGTGTGTATGACGTCACTATTAAGATTGTATGACGTCACTGTTAAGTTTGTATGACGTCACTGTTAAGTTTATATGACGTCATCAGCTGCTCAAAATTGATATTTATCAAGATTTAATTTAAATTTAATAATTTTCTAAACAATTTTATAAATGTATAGAACATTATAGAACATTATATAGAAAATGTCCCAATGTGTCAATATTTATTGAGATATGTTCAATATTTATTGAATCCGTGTAATTAGAAAATTTCAAAATCCATATCAAGATTAGATTTCTATGATGCGATAAACATTACTTTTCTAAATCAGCACGGTATTTTATTTCAATATAAAAAATTACTGAAAATAGCATCTATGCCATATATTAGTTTTGTCGATGAGACATCACAAATATATATACTGTTGTATTATTAAAAGTAATTGTTAGGCCTATCGTCAACTTTTAGCATCAGATATTCTTAAAATAAAATATAATACAATATTTATAAACGTAGTATAGCATATACATAATTAGTGACTTAGGACCAATATTGACGTAATTAACATTAAATTATGTAATCAAATTT
This sequence comes from Coelogynopora nodosa, assembly GCA_034780555.1. Classification (NCBI taxonomy): domain Eukaryota; kingdom Metazoa; phylum Platyhelminthes; order Proseriata; family Coelogynoporidae; genus Coelogynopora; species Coelogynopora nodosa. The sequence continues at coordinate 9,507 of JAUZND010032325.1, forward strand.
TGAAGATATTAATTTATCGTGTTGATCACTTGCGTGTGGCTATAACGCGATAAATTTCACAGTATAATAATCAGTGAAATAATTTATATTTATACAGCTGATAAAAAATTAATTGGGCAGTTCTATACGGCTAATTGTGTCTAAATGTATTGCATATATATATTTCTACTTTGTATCATTTTTAAAATCTATAAGCTCGTTTAAATTTTGAATTAATATTTATATTATATATACAATTGCTTGATTAAAAATTAAAATTAAATTATAATTTATTGTGCATTCGTACATTTTTCTAAAGTCACACATTTTTGTGGCATTTTTATTGGCTAGAAAAGAGAAATACTAAATAATTATGTTCATATATATATAGGTTCACGTATAATGTACAATATTTCAATAATCCAGCCTTTTTTATATATAGTATCTAAACGAATTCTGTTTATATGTTTCTGAATTTGTTACTTACTTTGGACCACAATTCCACTTGACCTGTTCAACCTAGGCGTAGTAAGTTTACTTTTTAAACATTTTTATTTATAGAATTCGATTATACCTAATTATTTGTTCACCCACTAAAGGTAAATACACGTGTAATCTCAAGTATAAATAGGCTATATATTCATACACATTGTTTTCAGAAAATCGTTCAACGGTAATTTATAAAAACCAGTGCTGTAAGTGATTCGTCGGCAAAGTGCACTCACTGAATTACATAATATCCACCATATTGAGTACAAACTTTGAGCTGTGTACTGTCTGACTGAAGTTTATATTGCTGTCCCTTAAATATTTTCTCTTTTTAGGTTTTTCTAAAAATGGTACTATTATTAGTATAATTATCATTAATCACGTGTTTTATTTTATTCAATATTAAGTGTACATATGTTGCACTAACGCTGTAATTGTTTAGAATATATTAATTATAAATAGCTGTTAGTAACGATTATTTAATTAATCAAAAATGATCGTAATTAATTAATTGATCTCTTTGATTTTAATATGATATTTTATTTAAAACATTATGCATCTTGTTGTATATATTATACTGCTGTCATTATTCCTACGATGTTTTCATTAATCTGTCAATGCTCTTGGCAATGAAATTCCCACATTGTGAATCATAAAATTAAAACATTTAATGTAACCCGTGTAAAGTATAATTAAATGACGTTTTGAGTTGAGTTCTTACAAGATTATAAAAAGGCTCTGTCCCACCATCGAATATATTTTAGAAATGCATTTCAAATTTTGTATATTAGTCTTTTCATAAACACTTTGTTGAAAAATTGATAAGTTCCCTCAATGGTTGTTGATTTAATCATGTCATTTGATCAGCTAACCCGATATAGTTCAGTAACATTTTAAAAAACAAATATCAATTTTATTTTTAGAAATTTATTTTTCTTCCAGTATTTACATAATAAATTAACTCTTTGTATATTATAATTAAATTACTATATTTCAATATAAAAGACATTGCGATAAATATTAATATTAATAAAATCTGAATAAAAAATAAGACGGAACAAGCATAGTAACTTTAAATAACGATTGAAATATGAATATGAATATGAACAAGAAATTAACATATTGGTAATTTTAATTCACTTCATAACATTAATTTAATTAATTTGATACTATAATATAGTCAGAACAATTATTAATCTATTTTTAAATATAAATACTAACATGGTATATATATATATATATATATTAGTAATCTTAATGCCTTTTTTCTTAGGAATTCTTGTAATTTGCTACATTTTTATTCTAATTCTTGCAAATTCTTTTTGTAAATTATTTCAGATTTTTTAACAAGTCAAATATATTTAACGAACTAATGAAGCAAGTTGGACTAAAGAAGTTTATGCAACTATACGTCTTCCGTAAGAATTCTATTGATTGTATTGAATGTTAAGTATCTTAACAAATATATAATTATAGTATTAAAAGCGTTATAAGTCAATTATTACAACGACATTACGTCTTGTATCCCAGGAGCATAAACTAATGGTCATATGTACTGATAGATCAATAATATATAATGTATATATAGTGTGTCACGGTATCTTAGTAATTATTAAAAGTAAAGATACACGCTTTTTGTAAATAGTGATGCAAAAGACCTATTTGTATATACGGTATAGCATAAAGCATGGTTTGTGTAATTATGAAAATACTAACATTAAGCTAACGTATTATATTTATATAATAAAATATATGTACACATTCTACTGATGAAAGAAAGATATTTAAAAAGTTTTTATGAAATTTTGAGTTAAAAAATATTTTATATTTTATATTTATTTAAATATTATTTAGAACTGTTTAGCAGCAAATGAAAAAAATCTAGTGTTTCGCATATTTTCATATATTCTGTAAATTTTGAGTGTGTTCCTGAAAGTTATACAACGTGTCTTTAAACTATTATCAAACTAAGGGTCATACAGTATGTGCAAACGTTTGAAATATGTCAACTTGACTGCTTTCCGGACCCAAACCTGCGCTGTCTTAATTTATCAAAAAGATGATTTAAGTTCTTATATACGACTATGTTGTTCTTATACGTCAAAAAGTTCCGTATATGTTTCCCGGTAAACACTGAGTGTTATTTCTATACCTGATAGAATGACAAAATAAAATATGGTGTAGTTTTGGGAGACAAAAAAGCACGGGGGGGGGGGGGGGGGGTTAATTTGTTTGCAAACTTGTAAGGGTAATTGAAAATTTCAAACTGTTCTTGTTCCTTGTATTTGTAAATTTGTAATGATTTCCTAAAAAATATACTAAAATAAACGTGTACAGCATGTATTGTATATACTTGATAAACACAGTACTTCATAATTATATAATATGTTATATATTATAAGTTCCCAAAGCTAAGTCTACAATCACCGACTAAAAGTGTGTAAATTTCTGTGATGCAAATCGGATTACGCCATTAAGTCGCAAATACACATTATATTGTTATTACTATTAATGATAATTATATACTCTCAATAAATACTATAATGACCTGACTAGGAAGTTTTCTATTTAAGATCTCATGTTATAATGTAGATTATTATTTTTAATCAATTCAGCCTACCTTTTTATGTCGATAAAAGTTTCTCAAAAATGACTCAACAGCTCTATTAAAAATTAGATTTAGCAAAAAACGCAAAAGTCGTATAATCTTCGTAATTTAAAAAATAATCGTGAATGTTGGCTTTCATCATTTCAACATAGTTTGTGAACAATTTTCTCTGTTTTTTTATTTATCCTATATTATATCATAGAATCGTTGTGAGTTTTTACATGCGATAGAAAATGAATCTGTTCCAAAAGTTTAAGGTAACTTTTTTGGCAACCTATAACAGTTCGCAATTACATGCATCGATCATTCTTCTATGGATAACGCACATAGGAGACAATGAGCAAACTATATAATAGAAAGTCGAGATATTTATTTGTTATTTCTCAAAAATACCCAAAAATATAATGACATCACCATTATCGTGTATTTTATGTAAGTACCTGTATGTTACACAAATGTCAAGGGCCAGGCCGTTTTACAAAATGATCAACTCATCTAAATACCTTCTATTCAATAAATCTTGTGCGATAATTAAACTATAGTAAAAGTTTTGATATAACATATTTTATTTAAGCAGAATTATTATACTGTATATAATTCATTATTGATATATAGATATACGTATAGATAACGAAACGGAAAATGGCAATCTTTCTCCATTTTCAGTATAAGTACATCAGATTGACAATGCGACTATACTTTGATATACGCTTCAAATAATAATTACAAATACAAAAAGAATTTGGGAATATTTTGTTCATTTACTTAGTGCGTTTTGTTTTATCAATTGAGTAAATAATTTCTGGATAACTTGTATTTTATTAATATTTTATTAATGTGTCGTAAACTACATTAATTTTGAAACATCTCAAAGCATCCAATATTTGTTAAAATTTTGAAAATCTAATATATACTATGTATGCAAGCCTGTATGTATGTATATATATTATGTCCAAATCTGGCTTATTAATCATATTTAGATGCTACTCATATCGATATATAATTGAAATATCGTATAATACAGAACATAAAATTAATTAAATGAAAATGCTCGCATTTGTATTATTAAAAGCGCAGGAATTGGCTGTAGATGACTTCGAAAGTTTATCACAATGAAATAACAGATAAGTACGATCTACAGTAACTAAGATAAAACAATATTTAATGAATGCAATTTAATTAGACTATATAAAAATCGTAATTAAAAATCCTAGAATCGAATTAACTTAATTGAGTTTTTATACAATTTATGTATTGAATAAATATGTTAATTAATAAATAAACTAAACATTCATTATTCTGATAATAAAAAAGTGAAACGAAACTTTAAGCGTATTTTAAATATTTTTTAAAAATTATTCTTTTATATTTTTGCACGCTTCATAATTCACTATTATTGACCGATATTTAATCTGTAACGCAGCGGCCAGCGACAGGTATTATCCGACACAGCTATTCAAACCTCTTTTAAAACTTGTTTGTCTTATATACGGTGCATTAATGTGATTCGTCACCATGGGCTGTACAACAAAACTTAACTATGTATTTACGTATTCCAGACATTACACACGGATGATTTTAATGTACTGTACATGACTACGGAGTCGATTTCTGAAAATTAAATATATTTTTAAATAGATTTGTTGGGTTAAAATATTGATAGCAGTTATAGAAATTGTAATTACTTTATTAAACTCACTAGAATAATTGTACAATGGGAAATTTAAAAAGAATAGTTCGGGACGAAATCAATTAGATTTATTTCTTCTTAGAAAGCCAACATATTTTGACATTTATATTTAAAATAAAAACGGATAAGTTTATGCTTTTATGCTATACGTGTACATAAATTTTCAAATTGGACTTTAGTAGTCATAATAGAGAGATTCCGGTACCTTTTTTTCATCATTTTTTTTCTCTATTTTCCCCTTTTTCGCCCCCAAAAAAAAGCTAATAGGACGAAAAGAAACAAAAAAATGAGGAAAAAAGCCAGAATCCCCCTATTATGACTACTTGGAATTTTGTGATATTTTAATTTTTAATTAATTCGCCCCTTTGGGGGCGAAAAAGGGGGAAATAGAGGAGAAAAAATGATGAAAAAAGGTGCCAGAATCCCCCTATTGTGACTACAACTGACTTTATCACAACATAATCAAAAATACCGTATAGATAGTGCTATTTATGTTTGATGAACGTAAATAAATAATGGGTAAAAAATATTTTAAAACTATAAAAAATATTTCAGAAGAATAAATTAAAAATCACCTTCTATATACTTTTGCAGTTAGCTTTGCAATCGGTACAAATTGCACTTTCAAGAAATTGATTACTACAGTTGGTGCGCGGGTGGACATACTGTGTACACTTCATCCAAATGTTAACAGTCCAAATGAGGTAAATATTCTCATTTTATACATTAAAAGTATAATACTATTTTGAAATCATTTCATTGAATGTTAATTGAATGTCCATTGAAAGTCAACGTCTCATTTAGACTATAATACGTACATATCGTATTTATGATAGCATATAATATGTATCATTTTACTTACGCTTATCAAACTCAGTTAATGAATATATATTATCAGGTATGTGGTGTAGTCTCGTCATAATAGAATAAAGGAAACTAAATAATTTACTGCTTTTATAACTTCAGATAACCTGGACCAAAGATAGAAGGAAGATCTTTTCTGCCGGCGAAGTAATTGGTATTTCAGTACAGATGGAATGTCTCCGTTCCTTCTCCCAGGGCCCTTTCATTCTTCAGTTTAATGCGGCTCGTGGTTTGGGCGGCAATTATACGTGTCAATCACGACCCTTTTTCTCACGGAATGTTACACAATTAATAATACACTGTAAGAAATTCATTATTATATGGTGCTTGTTTTAGGTTATAGTTTACGAGATACATTATTTCAAATATCACATCTCGCAAAATATCATATCATATCATATCATATCCATAGACTATATATGTAGACTATAATCCTGCAAATTTGACATTTAATTTATTAATTTGTTTGAAATGGCATCAAATTCCTACACAGAAACTTATTTTAATCCATTTGAAGTAACTCGCGATAGTTAGAGCGGCTAACTATACTGATAAGAAAGTTTTTAATAATCCCCATTTATATCCCCCCCTTTGTCCCCGACGTCCATATATAAGGTTTCTTTATTTGGCACCTAATATGCCAAGTGGATAATCTTTTCTTGCTGGACATTCTTCTCCATTATTTCCATCACTTTTTCAAACGTCGATCAGGAGCGTATCTTGGGGAAAGGTTCGGAAGTTATCACAACGGCGTTCTCACCAAAATGCGCGTGACGTAAGAGATGCCCATTTCAAAAATAAGATTGATCTCTTTTTCGTCAAGATTATCAAATTAACAAACATTTTCAAAACTACATAAAACAAATTTCTAACGAATTTAAGGCAAATAGTACATTTTATTTAGAGAATATATAAATATATAATGTTGGTTTTGCCTTAACAAAATAAACTTCTTCTACTTTAAAATGATAAGTATTTTATACAGCAACTACCGTATATTACTAAAGCGTGTTGAACATCATAAAAACAAAATAGTAGTTTGTTTTTTCCTTTCCTTAGATCCACCATATATAAAAGAGAAAACGAAATACCGCGAGTTCACTGTCGGTGGGTCTATGTCCTGTCAATGTTTGAGTGAAGGAAATCCTCTTCCGAGAATAATCTGGTTCGACAACAACAATGAAATTATAAATGGATCAGATGACCGTAAGTTATTACGATTATACTTTATGCAGATCAATTGGTTGTGACTTAAATCCGGAGGAAAATTCTTTTGGAAAACCCGGAGGAATAAAAGACTCTTTTGCAAGGTCTGTTTAAAATTTTAAAATCTAAAAATCGTTTATATGTCCTACAATGAATGACCAATTTTTAACATTTTAAAATCTAAAAATCGTTTATGTGACATACAATAATACCACCATTTTATTTGTGACTCCATAAATAGTAATCCTATATATGGTTCCTCTTCTAAAAGAGTACGTTTTGTGAATCTATTCACGTCGCTTAAATGTAGTATATTATAGAACTCATCCAAAAATGTATAAATATTTTAATTAATTGTAATTACGACTTTAAAGTATATGACCATATTATTTTATATTTTTATGATCATGTATTCCTATATTTTGTTTTGGCATTCACATAATTAAATAATATGTTTTGTTTAATGATGAATTATATTAATTACTGGGAAATTATTTCCAGGAGTACGCGCCTTCGGAGGATTGTTATTAATCAAAGAATTCTTAAAACATGACTCTGGATACTACACTTGTCAGGCGACTAATGGAATACTTCCGGATGGTAGAATGAAGATATTTATCAACATTTTGTGTAAGTTTGACATTAACATTACTTAAAATTTATTTAATTAATGAAAAATGTATACAATTGAATGTCTTAGTGAATGATTATAGTCATTTCCATTGAAGGAAACAAGTATATTAAAAGCAAAGTAAATATTTGACATATAACAAACTTACATAATACCTGGCTATAATTTCATAATATTCATTTTTTTATAATATCGGGTAGCGATCGATGCGAGCCCAACAGAGCTGATGTACCCATTGAGCACAAATAGAGCATAAATGGACCGAAAATGGAGCACAAATGGAGCTAGAAACAGATCGATGGTTTTCTTCTAAACATCAACTTATTGTTAATGAAAAAACTGACCACTTGAAGGTATATTTTATAAATAATCCTTCAACAAGTGTTGGAAGAAATTGGCGAACTGAAAGAATTACTTGTTAAAGCAAAAATGGCAAGAATAACTATTTATCATATTTTTCGTGCCTAATGGAATTAATGTTATCATGAGCGTAAAACACTATACATTATTTTACAAAACGGAATATTTTCGGGTATTTCATCAATATATATACTTAATATTTGTAGTATTTTAAGTACGATTTATGATATTTGAAATATTTCGATGCCCACTGTAGAATGTTTTTACATAATAAACCTTTTATAATTTAAATATTACAAAAAAATTGTTGTTTCTAATATCAAAATTTTATTTTTGTCATATTTAAAAACGGGAAAAAATTACTTCATTCCAGCATAGAAGCCACAAATGAATTGAAATGGAAATATTTCTTACATATAATAGTTTTTTACATATCACATTTTACACAAAATTTCCATTTGGACCATATAAGCACCGAGTTGTTATTATCGAACAAATTAGTTATTATTGATTCAATTGTTGATTATTATTATTTATTATTAATGATTCAATTATTGATTATTCTTAATTATTCTTATTGATTCAATTATTGATTATTATTATTAATTCAATTATTGATTATTATTATTTATTTTTATTGATTATTATTTTTTTTTTATTAATTATTCAATTATTGATTATTATTATTGACTAAATTATTCATCGACCAGAGCTCGATGATTTAGACAACACAGACGAAAATGTTCATTACATCTATCTACATTTCGTGTATTGGTAGAATTATAAGTACGGAATAATTATTAGAACCAATCATTTAAATCAATTTGAATTTGTTAATTTTCTAATACAATGTAGTATGAATTGTCACGCTTATACAGTATAACCAGGTGGGTTGGGCGAAATATTAATACAATTCGCTAAATACCAACAGTGGCAACGGAAAGCAAGAAAAATATTACCGCCATATTATAGTATAGTATTATTACGTGAACAAATCTTACATTTCACAATAATGTTCATTATCTAATATGTCTGCGTTCTCCTGACGTCTTTCAAGATCCCGCTTCGGTGCTGGCAGTCGAGAAGGTGGTGAACGTAACACTGGGGCACACCCAGGTTCTCTCATACTGGTTGGAGGGGAACCCACGGCCCGTCAACATCACTTATATCTGGCGCTTCAATGGGGCGCCCGTTATCGTTTCTCAGTGCAAGCACTTGGCGTCAGAAGAGAAAAATCTGCCAAAGTTGTGTCAAACTAGTAAGTATAAATGTTAATTAACTTTTTTCACTGGGGAAATCTATCTCCTTTATGACTTGATAACAACGCTCACTAATTTTAATCTTCATTTTCTTGTTACCTACGTTTCTATAATAGAATATAATCAATTTAACGAGTCTATGATTCTATCCCCAAAAGCCTATCAGCGAAAAGGATCGGACAATCTCGAGGTTCAAGTTGTGCAGCTGACAATTCGTCATTTTCATCCCGACAATGTTGGTTACTATTCTATTAATGTGAAATTTGAAAATTCAACCGGAGAAAATGGAACCCTCGTTTTGTCCAATGGTAAGGTTTGTTTTGAAAATTATATCATTGTTTGGCCGAGACAATTTAAAATTGAACACTAATTTTTAATAATTCGTTGCAATTTTCCTATCTATATATTTATTGATATCGTTTTCTAGGAATTTTGTTATTTAACATATAAAGGTTAAGGAGTCTCATAATGAAAAATATAAAAATTGTATTCTAAAAAATAAAAAATGTAAAATTCTACAGGTTGAATTTGAAAAGTGCGTAACGTTTTTGTTATCTATAAATTATATGTATGTTCGTGAATCTAAAACTCATAGATAATTTATATAGTTATGTTTTGCTATTAAAAAAGAGTTTCTCTAAAAGTGTGATTTTTGAAAAGTATTATTTTCAGGTGTATTCCGATATATTCAGATATGGTGCGCGAAATGATTATTTAAATTAATTCTGTCAACATTAGCTACAAATGATGTCTGCTCATTATAACTAATATTTACAATTATTTTAAAACAGGTTCAGACCCACAAAAATCAATGCCATATTATTAACTATTTTTCAGAAGATAAAATCCAATCCAATAACAAGAATTCATCCCCTCGTCATTCATATAGGACAATACTGTTGGAAACCAATGCAATTTGGATTATTTGGATAATACATTCTTTGTGTATTCCTTGAGTAGGGCCTATTACATAAGTCAGATTTATATATTATATATGCCTCTGCTGAAAAAATGTTATGGATTTTTTTGTAATTAATATTTGTAAATTGATTTAATTTATTGTAACGATAACTATATTAAGATATCAACTACATATTTATAAAAGTATGTATTATTTATACATTGCGCTATTTTTGCCCAATAATGATCAATTCATATCTAAATTTATGATAATATTTTAACTTTGATCAAGTATAGTAGGCCTAAATATAATTTATTTGAGCATTTAAATATTTATGTATGACAGACCATGATAACAAAATCATCATTTTAATGAAATACCAATTTGACATCCATTTCTGCAAAATTATTATACAGAACTGATTTAAACAAGTGAAAAGTGAATGATTATAAAATGATTAAAGTGAATAATTATTATAATTTTAAAACTATGCATGGCCGAATGTAAAAATTAATTCCTTAAAATTCAAGCTCCGAAAGCAAATTTATTTTTGGTCTGTCGATCGCATCGATTATTCTACTCGCAAAAATTAAAACCGTAACTATTTGTGTTCAGCAATTTTGTTGACACTTGTAATATATGTAACTCTTTTATTAGATATTGTAGTTAATCTGAACTTGTTGTATAGGCTACTTGTTATATATATTTGTATAGTGAATTAATGTAATCTCTGTCCTGAGCCCTCCATATACATAATCTGTTCATACAGTAGCATGCCATTGCTACGCAAGTATTTATAAAGTATAACACACTTCACAAACAATATCATATGTAAAAAACGCTAGATGGCTTAATACTATAAGCCGTATTCAGAAAACTCAATTGTGCACATTATTTAGGAATTCGTTACTTATTTAATGATTTACAATATATATGACTGTGTATATATATCATTTATCTTACATATATAATATGGATTTTCAAAAAAAAGATACTGTGTCATAACATAAAATCAAAGTGCTTTAATTTCTATAACACAAAATACTTCTTACCCTAATCAAAAGTATAAATGGTAAATTCGTGAAATTATAATTAATTTGAAACAAAATATATAAATTAATTGTTGTCTTTTTACATCAATCATTTACTACTAACTAAAGTGCAAGGGCGCGTTGGAGGAGAATAGAAGGGGTGTAAACATAGACTTTTAGAGATAATATTGAAATCTTTGGGTGTAAACAACACTGAAGCGGCGCACTTTTTGCACGTTTGGCACTTTCTTAAAAACATTTTCTGCTAAAATCATTGTGAAAATGTTGAGTTTTAATGGCTAAAAAATATCAATAATTATTATATATTTTAAGAATAAAATATATTATTAAGAATTTCAAGGCAAAACGATCCAATCTTATAAGAAATCATGAAGGTGCGCTCGAAGTTAACTTGAATTTAAATTTTGATTCCAAACTTTAATTTAAACAAATTTAATATTATTGAATTTGTATGATTATTTATTATTTATATATTTGGATGTCTTTTTTTATTAAGATCAATAATAGACATAATATTGGGAGCGGAACGGAGCGTTTAAAAACGCAACAGTTATCAATAATATTATTTCACTGAAAAATGATAGGGGAAAGCAGGGTAATAACTCCAATATAGAAAGCGTTTTATTAATAATTTAGAAATTGTTTAAATTCGAAATACAATTCAGTTTCATATACTAAGTTTTTACACTTATCTCGTCTAGGTAGTATATATTAACCAGTAAAACTTATGTTAATGCAAATTCTGTCATTTCTTAAGAATTCCGAGGTATAATTATTCCCCTGAAGAGTTTCCATGGAGATGAAATCACCCCATCCAAGACCAGGGCAACTAGTGTCGTTCTTTGGTTTTATCCAATGGGTATGTTGATCTGCAGCATTTGGTTCCGGAGTAAGGTGCTTTGTCATGTGTTGTGTGTCATCTATTTGATTTATTAGAGTAAAAGATATATGTTTACTAAATGGCCAAAATAAAACATCGTCGTGTTCTCCGGGTAATATATACAGATATATTCCAAAATGGTTGCCTTCATCGACCAAAATTTTAACTTTTACTTTGTAACCCCACAAGGCTGTTTTGAATATTGTTGATAACCCATTCAAGTTCCCTTGTTCGTGCTTTTCTTTAAAGGAATCCACAACCCAGGTGTAGGTATTATTTCTTAACAATAGTGACATATCCGAACGAAGACCTTGTACGTGAATACCTGGAACCGACGAAGCAGGGGAATTAGCATTGGATATACGGATTTCACTATCAAAAACCTTCATCTCATTCAAAACATTTGATATAGCTGGATTTGAGGTGTCAGTAATATACAAAGATGATAGCGTTTTCACTAAATCGTCCCATTTCCTTTTTTGAGCATTTACATCACTCGCTCTAGAAGATGACATTTTGTAATGCTTGATTGTAGTTTCAAATGGAACTGTCGATTGAAAACGGTTAGTGAATTTGTTACGTATATAAGCTACATATAAGTGGATCGTAAGATACTCAGTCACTAATCAATAAATTGCTTTTGTTAAAACTATATGATACAGTACTGTATATAACAATTTTTGCAGTGCTATGTTTGATATGATTGGTACATAATATAGAAATTTATAAGGATGTATATAATTAGTGCGCCATCTGTTCTTGCGCGTTATTATATTAGTGTTACCTCATTATTGTTACCTATTGTTACATCAATAACATAATTTCTGTTCATTTACTGCGCAGCATTTATTCCAGTAACTGCACACTATGATAGTCTGTACAATTTAGGCAGTCTACCCTTATATAACTACGCGTTATAATAAGCGTAGTCTTTTCAAAGGGTCAAAATATACAACTAAAACACGATCGTTTTACTTGTAAGGCATGCAGCAAAACAAAACATAATTATTTTTAAATCTAAGACTTAAGACCTGTGACCACCAAGCGCGACGGAAAGCGACGCGACGAGACGCGACGCGGTGAATGGCGCCCACCAAACGCGAAGCAGAAATCTTTTTAGAAATTTTGATATAAAAAGAGGAAACCTACAAATATAAATTTTTTTATTAACTATGGAAGCCGAAAATGTCGCAATACTGTTACTGATTAGAAGAAGGCGCAAGCAAGCAAGGAAGCG